>QYTT01091185.1:28361-40361 GCA_006980735.1 Dasypogon diadema
ATAAATATTGTATTCTACCACATAAATAATAGTATTTTTATACTGATAATTAAAGCAATTCGTGCAAAATTATTCCCTAACCATTCCAAAATATCAAAAATGCACAACGTTAATATTCAAGTTTTCACTTCTGCCGGCACTCCCGGAGTGCAACCCGTCGTTTTTTTTAAGTTTTATTACTGATGTTCCACATTCAGTTGACAAGCTTTCGATTAGTGTTGAAATCATTAAAATAGGTGCAAGACACAAACTCACAGAAGGAATCACAAGCTCTCGCGTTAGCGTTTTAATTATATAGATATTCATTACTTTTGGACATTGAGTTGAGGTATCCTCAATAGGTCCATTATATCAAAATTATAATCATCTAATAACTCCATAATTTTATTGCTTTTTAAAGATTCAGGCCCACATAAAGGTTTTAATTCCAGATTTATATTATATTTTTGTTTGAGGGCGCATTCAAGTTAACGCAATCCAAAATTGTATTAAATTTATCAAAAAATTCTACAGTTGACATAGCTTTTGCTTTTACATCATTAGCAAATTTATTTATGTTGTATATACAATGAATAGCTGAGCTATAAATATGGCTGAGTACTTGGGCGGAATAACATATACTTTCATCTTTTGCCAAGTATTAGGATGTATGTGTTGCATTAATAATTTAGGACACATTTTCACAGGGTTCTTCTTTTCTAAGTTATATAACTCTTCTACGACAATCCAGCTAACAACACCATCTGTACATTTTATAATAATTGTCACTAAAGTATTGCGAATAGATTTAAATAAATGTGATACATCGTAAGTTTATATATTATTATATATATTTTCTTTGATCTATGAGCAAAATATTCGGGACTGACCTTCGAAGAGAGAACTAAAGGAGATGATATATAAAGAAAAAAGCATAGCCACTTTCAAATTCAGAACTGTATGCCAGGGTCGGCGTAAAAAAATGTCATTGTTGAAGTCTTCCTACGAACTGTTGGCGAGAAAACTTGAATTTATGTATTTATAGAAAACATTACTTTAAAAAATATGTTTTTTTTTTAATTTCTGAAAGTAGTAAAAATGGAATTAGCTGCCGAAATTTAAAAGTTAAAAACAACAAGTCAATACGGAATTTGCACAATTTTCCACACCACCTAAAGAGTTTTGTACATAGGCGCTGTAGTATAGCATAATGTCGTAAACATTTAAGAATAAATATCACAGATTCGTATCACAGGAAGTATCACAGATCAGTGCAGGCAACCCAGTAGAGTAGAGTAGCGAATAGTCAGCTTTGTATTAGAAAAGAGTCAGTCTAGCTCGAGACGTGGTCGGAAACAGTCATTTGAATTGTATATTCCAAACTAAATAAATCTAGTGAATTATCACTGCATTTTTAATTCACTTAACCCTCAAGTACACAACAGGCGCGTAAGCTGCTTATTTTAGATGGCCGCTTCCCCTGGAGGCCTATACACCATCGAATTCATCTCGCAGATGTTAAAACTTAAAACTACTTCTATGTAAGTAAAGGCTCTCCTTATAAAGCAGCTAAACATTCCATACAGTTCAACTGCTTGTTTAAAAAGAAAACAACAAAGCCTGCAATATATTCGACAACATGTTTTACGTAATCTGATATGTAGCTGGGATTACGAACGTAGCAATGTTCTTCCAGAAACTCATGTGGGATGTCGTTAATTTGTCCCGAATTCTCGGACTCTTCAGGATTTATTGCAATCATTTTCGATCTACCTACGTTTTTATTCATTTCCTCTAACTTTTGAGACTTTGGGTTGGGATTTAGAATGCTTATTTGTTCTCGAGGGAGGCAGTTTCCAACACCTCCTTCCCTGATTTGACATCGAAACAAAAGTTTCTTGTAAGCAGACATAAATTGCTGAACAGACGGGTTATTATTGGATCCTAAAGGCAGCCTTATTAAGGAAAAGATCAATTCAATATGATCTGAGTTCACTTTATATAAGGGAAAATATGAAAGCTCTCCACCCACAATAAATCTGTCATACAAAAGCCTTACATTCTGAAGTCCACGCACCAAACCTAAAAATCCAACATGTCTGCGACTTGTAATAATATCTTCCGTGGAAGCAATATCTTAACTGCAATATATATTCTCTCGCAGTTGTTATGAATTCGTCAATGTGTGGGAAATTGTTATTGCAAAGAGCTTTCTTTTTAAATTCATATTCCGAAACCCTTCTGCTGTTTAAGAAGTCAAATATGTCATTAAATATTCTAATGAATCGAGCGGTTGGTGCGCTGCCTGCAAAGGAATCTATTTTTAAAACTTCACGACAGGAGTCCAATGCATCTGCTACTGATTTACTTAGAATTTGTACCGCCAACTTTACTTTCATCTTTTGTTGATGAAAGTATACGTGCGCCCTTTTTAATTTATTCCCCAAATGTAAGCCTTCTGCTTCCTGTAGATCAACAAGCTGTTTCAAATATATCCATCTAATTTCATTACCTTCACCGTCCTTAATTATTTTGAGGTCACACCAAGCCTTACGTACCAGTTTCAGCATATGCACTGGATCTGGGTGTAAAATATATTTTGTAGCATCCTCTTCCATTTGAAAATATGTTGTCGAACCAATATTCCTTATGTCACTACCGAGGAGTTTCGCTGTTGTCAGATTTGTAGAAGTGCCATCAAAAGTTATTCCTATCAGTTCTGCCCCTGTGTCACGTAAATGTTGTAAACGTAAAAACGTGATATTCTTTTTCTGTTCCGCATTAATAGATGAAATGGGGAAAAACGAAAGTGGTATTTTCCAAGCTTTATTAATGCACAGTGCAGCAAATACTAAAATTTGCGTTGCGTTACATCACTATTTCCTCCATCTCCAACATCGACAAATCTGCATTTCCTCGAACACCAACTGCAGGAATATTTTTTCGCCATTACCTTTAGCCACATCCACAACTTGTTTTATCGCATCAAAAGATTGCGTTGTAAAACCGGGCTTACAATCAACATTTTCATACCATCTGGCCAACGTTCTTTTGTGTGGCAGAGACAAACTAAAAATTGTTCTAATAAAATTATAAGCCTGGCGATATGAAATTTAAGTTGAGCGCAAAAGCCCGAAGCAGTGGACTGTATTTTTTAGGAATCTTTTTCCCTTAAAGTTTTCTTATTTGCCTTTCAAATATTTCTTTGTTAGGTTTGGAAATACGTTCAAGGACTTCTTGCAGTTCTTCTTGAATTAGATTTTTGTCTTTCAAGGATTCAATAATATTGCTTTGCTTTCCAATTTTTTTATTTTTACGTTGGAGAGCAGCTCTTAATGCCTTGATCTTTTTGTTTTTATTTTGTAGTGTTAATTTTAACTTCGTTATTTCCCTTTTAAACCTCTTATCTGTATATTCTTATTATAACTATTGCCTATAATGGTAGGAGAGTCCTGATAGAAAATCGATACACTTTAAAATAAACCCTTTGTCAGATTTTGAGAACCTCAAGCGACGTAACACAAGATAATTATTAGGGATAAAAGGTATAAAGGGCATGGGTAAACATATATAGCAACAACACCTTTAATAAAAACTACCATTTTGTGATAACAACTCTTTTATTTCATTTCTTAATATCATAATTTGCTATTATTTAATATTTAAATCTACAGCTTATATCTACCACTAAATTTTTAATAATAGAGTTGTTATTGCGACTACCTTTTACAATTAACTAAGCATAAATGAAAAGAGCTCATATATTAATAAACATTACCGTTTCTAAATTTTCTTTCCCCCTTGCGACATCCATAACCTCTACTATTAAAGATATGTCCACTTCTTCCACATAATTTTCTGCCACCTAGTAAAAGAGATAGTACATACAAAGGTTAATGTGCGAAATACAGTTTACTGCTACCATTCCTTTCAAAGTATTTCCTTGATACTCGCTGTTGAATATATTTTCCTCACTTTCTTCGTTGTCATTGCCCACTTCCCCTTCAAAAGTGTACCTGTTCTTAAGCTCAGATTCTTAAAAGTAAGATATTAATTTTTGTTAATTTGTATACAAAAGTATTACACTCATAACTAAATCTGGGTCATCTGTTGATTCCGGCACATTGGGTGGCAAAAACCCCTCACATGAAACTTTCTGTTAAATAAAATTCATAAATTACATTTGCTGGTAGTTTGAGAGCATATAATAAGCGTAACTTGCTTGAAGAGTACTGAAAATAAGGAAACTAACCATTCTCTTTGCAGGACTTCCTGCAGCACTGTGTCTTTCGCTGCATCCCTCATTTATCTTGTTAGTGGTATTCACTGTAAAATGCTGTATGCTTGATCCAAATTCCTATTTTTTTTAACATTATTATCACATTAATATACATATCTATTTCCTTACTTCTCGTTTTGTTGTAGGCCTTGCAGTACTTTCATCTACAGAAACTATTGGAACAGCATCCTTTCAAAGAACAACTTTAGTTTCGAAAGAAAATAAGTCTTTGAGAAGAAAAATGGACTGAGCATACATAATTTTTCTTTTTCAATTGACTTTCTTCTAATCTAAGTGCAGTTAACCATTTCTTTCGCAGAATTTCATCTTTCGGCAACCTGCGAAAATTGTAAATTCATCGCAATTTTATTTTGTAACTACGCCACTGCGTCAGACCCCCCAACAAATTTGACAATGTAAACAAAGCCACCTACTTTAAATATTATCCAGAAATTTTCCCGAAATAGTAACTAGTCTGATCGTATTATAGCAACTATTTCATAAAGAACACTTTGATGCTTATACTCACTTGTGAAATGAAACTTCCTTAAGTTTGCTTTTAGTATTATTTTCGCATGAATTCATAATGCACTTCATTTTCACTTTTTTTCCAATTTGTTCACTAATTAATGCAGAAATATATATCTGTTTATTGTCAATAAGCACAGCACTTGCAAAACTTTACAAAAATTGCACTTTCTACTATGTTTCTTCTCTAATTTTATAAAATAATTTCCTGTCCACCTTCTTGTTTATAAATTTCTTTGCAACTTTGACAGCGAAGACCCCCCCCAAGAAGAGAGAGTATGAGTTTTTTGGCTACGTTCGTACATTTTAGCATAGAATGCCATCTGCTTTAGTTCTCTCCTCGAAGGGACTGACTCCAAGGCTTTTTAAGCAGCTGCGGTTATTGGATCCTTGAGAACAAGTTATGGCCCTAAAGTATGTACCTAGACCATTAATCGATTACAAAATTCGATATTTTTTTCATTTTCTTCAACAACAAAAATCTGAATTTATAGCATTTTTGCTCGCAAAATGGCTTATAGGTATTTTCGAATTACAATTCGAATTAATCATGAACCAACAAATTTGTTTAGCTTGATCCGAAAATTTTCTGACGGTTAAGTCTTCAAACGTTAAATAAACTTGCGAGTAGCTTATGACATTTCCCAAAAAATAAAACTGGAATGATATCATCCTCACCTCTGCATACTTCAGCAATGAATTCATTCGTATTACGTAATCTAACACTAATGTCGAATTCGATTGAGAAACCTAGGTCGGAACTGGATTCAGAGGTTCCAACCCCTTTCAATCGAACGAAACAGAATCCAAAGCCAGTTGTATGTGTAAATTATTCTAAATTATTTGACAATCAGCTGATTACGTTTATATTGTTTTATATACTGAGCCAAAAAACTTGAAAATCACAGTAAAAAGCAACTGACATTGACATCTACCTTTTTGTGTGCGTGCAACCCGAGAAACTAAAAAGTTCGAACCTGACCACTTTAGAGTTGGAACTCGTTAGGAACGAGTTCCGACCCAAACGATCAATAGAACGAATTTCTGCCTTTTGACAGCAGTTAGGTTGGAACTGTGTCGAACACTTTCTTCAATCGAATTCGACATAAGACACTTGCAGAAAGTCCAAATTCAATTTGTTGTTATAACCTCATTAAATCCAGGGTAAATAACTTTAATCGGATTCCATAGATGTATCGAACATATTGACGGTAGATTGAGTTTTAAATATCCTTGCATATATTTTTAGCATGCTGAGGATTTGTAATGCAAATTTTGGGCAAGAACTTTGGCATCTTAAGACCAGCTATTAAATTTAGGTCGGGATCGAAGCATCATTTTTAAAAATGTTTTTCTTTCTTCATTAATATTAGGTTTAGAATTAACAATATCAACCAAACTTTTTAAATGCTTTGTTTCTTCGCCTTTTCTTCTTAAAATAAATTTTTTCTTCCTATAAACCGCAGACCGGTTTTTTAGTTTCTCCTCTAATAATTTGCATTTCTTTTCAGTTTAAAACATTTTTATCTATAATATTCCTCATTTTTTGTTGATTTTAGGCAGTTGTCACAATTTTCAGTGAATTACTTCTCTCGTCATTCTCATCCTTTCTTTCTTTCATAAGACTTAGATATATTTTCTAATTCATCAAACGTTAAATCAACTTGCGTGTAGCTTATGACATTTCCCAAAAAATAAAACTGGAATGATATCATCCTCATCTCTGCATACTTCAGCAATGAATTCATTCGTATTATTACCTGTCTTTGGAAATTTGCTTGGTAAATTCAAACTTGGTACTGAATTTTTCAAAAAAAATTTTCCCAAAACAACTTCGGGAAAAATGCTTAGAGCAGATGTAAGCATTTTTTGCTGTTGAAGGTGAATCCAAACCTCCAACCTTCATCCATTCTGCAAATAAAATTGTCCCTGGAGCGGGGGAATTTAAAAAAGACGTAAATAAGAGAATTTGTTTTACTTTAACGACAAGTAGAAATTTCGCTTTTAACTCTTTAGATCTTATATTTATTCATTTTTTGAATGAAACAAAAAATAATGGATGTAAAGGAAATATGGATATTAAGAATACTAAAATTAGTAATTAACAAGCGTTTTCCAGAAATTTTAAAAATGGGAAGGCAGCGAGAATAATCAAAGAAACAAAGCCAAGTTGTCAATAAATTTTTCCCAGAAATATTTACAAGCCAGCTAGCAGCGAAATTACTCAAATACATCATGGATGGTAGAGTTTAAACCCGGAGTATACTCTCAGAATCCACTTTATTAAGCTTACTTACAAACTAACAGTTCAGGGTATCCTACATACTAACTAGACTAGTATTAGTGTCCTTAAAACTAGCTGAATAAACCTAGGACTGTTCCTACTTGCGCGTACTGAGTCCGCTACAACTAGGTAGCTAACCCCTGAGATTTTTACCCTCAACGCGCGTACTCGGTCCGAACAGCTATGCTGCTCGTACTGCTTATCTCTAGATAACTAGGCCCTTAAGCTTTTAGCGCATTGAGCGGTCCGAGCAGCTATGCTGCCCTTAGACTACTTATTTCTAGGAAGCTAAACCCTTTGACTTTTCCGCTCAACGCTCGTACTCGGTCCGAACACTTCTTGCACACTTCTAGCCTGCTGAATTATTATGTGGATCGGACTGGTGGGAAGGGAGAGGTCTAGACCGGGTGATCTGCCTGGTCAGGATCGCAGCTCATGTGTTCTTGTTTCTCGTGCGAATCATATCGGAAGAAAAATTTAGTCATTACCGGAGAATTCTTCACCAATAAAATCAGGTTCAAATCCTGGGTCGTACCGTACTTTTCCGTTACCCCTTTGCTATTATTTCTTTTTATTAAGGAATTTCTCAACTGTGGAAGAGGGAGTTAACAAAAAACGCCGAAAGCGTGCTTATTTCCCAGCCGGGAATTTTACTTCGTTCGCTCCCACTCCCGCTCCCACTACCCACATTGATTTGACCCAATCTTAAGATTCCAAATATAAGGAGGAATACGACCTTTATAAATGTCAATTCATGTGGCATGAATCTCGGGTTGCTGGTCACTAAAATCAATCATATTTCTGGAATCATTCATTTATTTTCCAACGTTTTGACTGAAAATGAAATCTTTATTACGGTTTTCTATTCTGTACAAAATTAATATTAAATGTCACCTAAGGGTAATGCCCAGCTATTCTCAAATATGGGATTTACACACTACTCTGGGAAATTACGATTTTTTCTTTGGGAAACAATGGATGGATTATTCTTCCAATATTAAAACGAATATTTTAAAAAACACGGTTTAAGTCAAGACAAAATAAATATTTATAAGAGCTATCACGAGATTTTAAAATAACAAAATTTACAACTAAATTTAGCAACTAAAAATGAAAAGAAACACCCAACAGTACTCGGTTATAAAACCAGCTAAACCAACCAACCCCCTTGACCTTTGCATTAGTGCACAAAAAGTCGTGTTGGTGTTATCCGTATCCAACTTTTGTTCATGGTGTTTGATGTAATATATATGTACAATGACTCTAGCATTAGTCTTTAATTGTAGTTTCTTTTGCATCACCAAAATTCGGAGGGTGTTAAATTCTAGGCAATGTAGGGCCAGAACTGTTTTATAGGTGCAACTATCTCTCAAATTTGATTTGTGGTTTGAAATTCTGTTTTTAAGAAATTGACTAGTTGTTTCAACATAACTCAGTTTTCATTATTCTCACCTTTGTAAGGGATTTTATATACGACATGGGAATGTAACTCCCTTTCAATGCGATCTTTTAAGTTGGTGAAACAATCTCCTATTGTCTTTTTTGCTTTGAAAGCAATTTTAAATTTATCATTGTGTTGTTTCATTATACCTTGAAATCGCTCAGCAAAATCTTTTACCTATATCATGCTTTTAAATTTTACTGTCCAACTTTGGTTATTTTGGTCTACCGGTGTTATAAATTTATGCTGGAACAACAGTTTGGAAATTAGAGCATTCGGGAAGCTATTATCATTCAAAATCTTTCTTATTGTGACTTGCTTTTCCTTGTGAAATTTACTGTGGCTTAAATCTGTAATGTGACGAGTGATAGTCTATACGAAGCCATTGATTTTTTGTACCACTTGGTCAATTTTATTATTTTAAAATCTCGCCATAGTTCTTAAAAATATTTGTTTTGTCTTGACAGTTTAAATATTTTTTAAAATGTTCGTTTTAATATTGGAAGAATAATCAATCTATTTTTCAAAGAAGAAACTATAATTTTCCAGAGTAGCATGCCAACAGCTCGAGATTCATACCACATTAATTGACAAACCTTAAGATGAACTTCGCAAATGTGCAAACTTTTTATAGCGTGGCATTAATGAACACATTATTCTGATATCTTTTACGATAGTCTTCCCAAGGAAAGTATATATCATCAGAATTATCAGTTTCTCACTTCTCATCACAATATTTAAACCTCCTATGACAGAAAACACACTTGCGAAGTACAATAAATTTTGCAATTACACCAAGTCGAATTTATATCCCACTTTTGACCCCTTTTCTGTTTAGTCTTATTTGAAATCGGCTCAACTAAAATATCTCTGGAATATGAAGGGGTAGCTGCTATGAGAAATCAAGTTTCCTCCACCGCAGACAAATGCGATTTAAGTGGCTTCCATCTAGATTGTGATGTGGCACAATGAAAATCGGCTTATGTCTCCAATAGAGACACAAGCAGGAAACAATCGCCGCACCAAATTCAGATTTTGAACTATAATGGAAACGTATATTTCCGTTCCACCCATCTTTTGTTGGTATGTAACTGTGGTCCATGATGTTCGTCTATTTTTAATCCTGGATTAATTTGATAACTGTTTTGATTAATGATTTTCTGCTGGGGCCTTTGGACGCTATTTTATTCTGAATTTATTTCAAATTATACGACGAACATCCTTTTCCAAGGGAAGGACTATAACGAAAAAATGATTAAACGCTTCATAAATCAATTTTGCTTATCAACTCTGTGTTCAGTTGATAAGTACTTTGTGGCTCTTAGGTAGTGAATTGTGGTAGATATCATTTATTATAATACTTGTTGATTATCA
The DNA here is from genome assembly GCA_006980735.1 of Dasypogon diadema. Taxonomy (NCBI): domain Eukaryota; kingdom Metazoa; phylum Arthropoda; class Insecta; order Diptera; family Asilidae; genus Dasypogon; species Dasypogon diadema. The sequence goes on from QYTT01091185.1 coordinate 38,247, forward strand.
TCAATTCTGTATAAGTATCTTATTTGAAAAGTTATTAAAGAATAAACATTTTCTTATTGCTCACAAATTTTTTTGTAATGCAGCTATCTTGTTTTAAATTCTTTCCAAAAAATTTTACTCTTTGATAAAGTCCAAACAGTGTAAAGAATATACACTAGCCAGAAAAAGTCTGCGTACACCAAGTAATCTGAAACTACATTTCAGATATTTGATACATTTTTGATATTTGTTGTCCATACATTATTTTTTTTGAACATTTAGATTTTGGGAAATGCTAACAAAATATATTTCAATCAAATGAAAAATATAGAAAAAATATCAAGCAAAAAATGTCACAAAATTCAGTAGAAAAAGTCTGCCAAAATTGTGTTATTTCCCAAAAATGTAGCAAAAATTTCAGGAGAACTTTTGTTCGTTCACATCTATAAATTAAATTAGTAGTTCCTATAATAGTGCAGTTAATGTAACATATGCGAAAATTACACATCAGGGTGGTATTATTGGTGCACTAGATGACATGGAGTCGAAAAGGCAAGAAATTGTTGTATGCGAGCGTAAACGCATTATAGAATTACGGAAAAAAGATAAAATTTTTCGAGAAATTGACAACATATGTCGGAAAAACATTCATCTGTGGGTGGTGAAAAGTTTTGAAAAGAACTTTATTTCAAGAATTAGTCGCCGAAGTCGAACTATCTTGGCAAACAAATACATTAACAAGTCAAATAAATTCTAGTAGAAAGTCATTTTTCGAGTGAGAAGTAAATTTTGTATTTTTGAGATAAAAGGCCGGAAAATCGTCTGGAGAAAATTAGGCACAGCATTAAACAAAAAAATAATCTGATACTCTGAAGTATGGTGGTGGTGAAGTAATAGTCTGTGGGTGTAAGAAAATTAGAGTTCATCGTGTCTACAATGAACTGATATGACTACCCAAATATTTTAAAACGAAATTTAAAATCAAGTGCTGGAAAATTTTGATTAGGGATGAATACTACTTTATGCACGATAGTGACTCCAAGCACACATCGGATATTGTGAGGTTATGATTGCTTTATAATGCCGCAAAATAGTTGCATGCACCACCGCAATTCTCCAGAAAATTATAGGATCTATTATAACGAAGAATTCGTCAATATCCAATTATTTTGAAGAATGTATTGAAAAGAGTTCTGCAGCAATTATAGAACAACAACAGTGCTCAGGAAGACTCAAAACTTGCGCTAAAGAGATTGCAGGAAGTCCTCCAAAGAAAAGAATGTGCAACTAGTTATTAAATTTTAAGTTAATTAATATCATAATAATATAAATACACTTTAAAAGCTTTTCCCGCATTTTGCAAAATCGGGGGAAAGATTGCTCTCACAAACCCAGATACAAAGAAAGCTCAGTGTTCCCACAGACCACGTTTTCTTATATGAAGTTTTTTAGACCATACCGCAATTTTTTAATACTGGCAATTTTGTCCTTTTCGTTTAAAGGAGCTTTTCATGAGAGAAAGCTATACCCCTGCGGCAAATTCAAATTACTTTTCGGTTGCGTTTCTGGGTAACTCAGTTAAGTTGGACTGATGTGGAAATGAGGTGTTATGGACTCAAAATAAATTCGAATTGACCTTTAAAGATCTATTAAATCAAAAGGGGCAGAGAAATATCCATTTCTCATGACGTCACAATGTTTAATTTGTACGGGAAGTAACTGAAAAATGGCAAACAAAAGAAACATATTTAGTGCTGTCGCCAATAAGTATGCAATGCATGGATTTGATTCATTTCGAAACCAAGTTAAGCAATAAACTTAAAAACTTAAAACTTTATTCGCTCATATGTTGGACAGCGCAAACATAACTTCAAGAATACAGTGGGTGAATAAATCTTTGAAATTCTTCGCTTGGCTAGATATGTGTAGTATAGCATAATGTCGTAAACATTTAAGAATAAATATCACAGATTCGTATCACAGGAAGTATCACAGATCAGTGCAGGCAACCCAGTAGAGTAGAGTAGCGAATAGTCAGCTTTGTATTAGAAAAGACTAAAGACTCTAGCTCGAGGCGTGGTCGGAAATAGTCATTTGAATTTTATATTCCAAACTAAATAAATCTAGTGAATTATC
>QYTT01091188.1:0-17385 GCA_006980735.1 Dasypogon diadema
ATGTCAACAAGTTGTTAAACAAAACGACATAGGACTTCTTTGAGGTATCTTAACTGGGAATTTTTGATGGGATTGATAAGAGTATTAACACAGATGGGGGGCTATAATTTGGGATGAACGGTTCTTAAATCCTTATAGTCAAAGAAATTCCTTGATTGGTTTTTTCTAAAACAAAAAATAGTCCTTTAGCAAGATTTTTATATTAAATGTTGATTATGGTATAGAGAGCTTTTAAGTAGTGTTTCGAATTAGATAAAATAAATAGAAATTGAGCTGGAGGAGTTTCTCCGTCGTCTTTTGCGAATAGTCGCTATTGATTTCATGTTCTCACAAGCGAATGATGCCTAACTGCAGAAAGACTTCGGATTCGCACTCCTACCTTGCTAGTTGATCCTCACACAATTTCTTTTCGTCGATAGCCTCATTGCTGTCTATTAGTACGTACACGTTTCTGTTTACCTAACCCAACAAAAACATTAAAAAGACTATCCATAGATTTTTGGAATGTACTTTCCATAGTTTCGGATTACCCTGTATGGTCCTTCCCAGTAAGCAAGCTAATTAGCTTGTCACGAGTTTATCCAGTACGAATTTCGCGGATGACGTTATATTTGGAGGGAGACTTCAACTGTACACTGAATCCTACGATCAATCGCTATTACCTATTTGATCTGTCCCTGTATGTTTGTGAATCTGTGCTGAAAATATCTGGCGGGAGAACCATGCACGAGTATCTAGAAATGTTGCAATAGTAGTTTTCCGAGATTTTAAGTCTCTTACTTCTACCTTCACTGGTGTTATTCATGAGCTCTAATCAGTAATGTCCTGTGCTGAAGCGATGTCGCGGAGCATATCAGTGAATTTTTGGTGGATCTTTACTTTCAGCCATTTTGGTTCATGTCAAAAGAAACAAACCGATTCCTCCAGGGATGGGATGGGAGATTTGTTAGCTGTAGGCCTATAGAACAGAAAGATCTCAAGATAGCGACAAGGAATCTTAACCGTGGCCTTCTTCTGATTATAATGACCCGGCTCCTGAGTTTTTTATAATTTTCAAGGATCTGGGGATGGCCTCACAGATTTGCCTCTGTGATGTACGTGACATCAGCGAGAGAAGGGAGTGCTTCAGAGGACAAAGAACAGAAAAGCCGTCACCCTCTACAATGTGGACTATTAAATCATCTGTAGAGCCATTCGATCCATACTAAGTTGGGTAATGTTATCTACAGTAGGCTTAGAACAGCTTCACTGTGTAACCGGTTGAAGCAACCATGACGACAGTGTAGTAGCCAAACAAATGGATGACTATTGCAATCGCGGCACGATGTATCTGGATCAATATGAGGCTTTTGATAATGATAGTCATAATTACTTTCTGGTCGCGCACTTCCTGTGCTTCTATTCTCTTGCAATGTAATCGGGATCAATTAGCAGGTATTGTTTTCTGTGTATTTTACTGGGGTATCAGCAGAATTGTCACCTGTTAGGCATATGCTATGATGCATCAATGGAACCATAATAATCTGATAACAATCCTTTTTTGGTGCAAGACGAAAGCTTCCCCATACCTTGGGCTCTTTTTGAATAATTCGAAAAGAACACTAGTAATGAATTCAAATTCACCCAAATCCTGTATTCTCGCCCACACCTTCTAAATCACTTCTTATAACTTAATAGAAACATCAAGCTATATCCTATATCAATTTTCAGTTACGCACACATCCTCTGATTTTATAGGGTAAATTGAATACCACAAACTATATACCAAAAACCCAGCTCTTCAGAATCTTCCAATTTGCAGCATGATATAAACACCTTCCAATAAATTCTCCCTATTCCGTTGTATCTCATGACAGAAGAATATACTCAACCAGTACAGTGAGCTACTAAAGGCAACATAATCACACTCTCCTGTCGAAAACAAACATTGATCCAAAAATAGATAATTAGACACTACACAGCGAAAATAGTGCAATCGAAAGAGATGCAATCGATCTGGAAACCAGGTACAGAACCAATTGCATCACTGCTTCTCTTCAAAATACCACCAACGAAAAAAAAACATCGCTTGTCCCTTTACCAAGATCTATGAGTTTAAAAAAGAAATAAATAAATAGAAATGAAAACAAATCTAAATATAGACCATCCAGAAAAATACACGCGAGTTTTATGCGACCTTAATTCGTTGGGCAACAAGAGTCCGTATACAAGTCCAAAGTAATGTACGCACGAATTTTTCGAATTTTTCATTTCTCACTATTTTTTTTAAATATTTTTTTATGACATATTTTTGTAAATGCTTTTCTTGCTACATAGAGTCGTGTATGTTTTTTTTGCATTTTCTCTGCCCATAAATTCAGTTCGTCATCCATTTGACACCCACCTGTGTGTACGATGCTGGCTCTAGTCTCATCGTACGTGTGCTAAATTGATATGGGTACGTGTGCATGCACGTACTGAGTACCCACGGACACCTGATATAATCCTATTAACAGCAACTGTTTTCGAAGTGCCATTCGATACAGCCCAACGAAGATAATTGATAAGACCATCCGTCTTAAATGAGTTACATCTTTTTCGCTTGGGAAGATCCTTTTAATTGACGTATGTACCGTCGTCGATCGGCTGGGCATTAAATGTGGAGAGAATGCTAGTCAAAAGGAGATTAAGTTTTTAAATAACTTAAGCTGAATGTGTAGTGATATTATCTCGTTGAAATATGATGTTTTCTCCTACAATAATTTGTAAAAGGATATGTGGAGTTATTTTTATTTTGTTCGGATATCTTTTAAGAAGTTTTATTTGTAAATAATTTGGTGAGTTTTTCAAGAGCATTTTTAGATTTAGATTGAGGCGGGGCTAAAGTAGCCTATGCACTGCGGCCTCCAGTTGGCCTATTGTGCTCCGCACTATTTAGATTTCCTCTATCAGTCCCACTCTTTCAAGAAAGAGCAGTATCTTTTTGAAGGAAATGTTCTCGAAGTCTGTAGGTCTCAACAGATGTGCACCAAACAGCTGGAATCGACATCGTGCAACTGCCTCGCATTCGCATAGAATGTGCTCCGACATTTCCTCCTCTTCGAGACAGAGTCTACAAACCTCGGTGGTTTCAACGCCCATCCGATTACGGTGCTTTCCAAGCCTGCAGTGTCCTGTAAGGACTCCTACAACGATTTTTATCTAATTCTTTGGCAGTTGTAGTAATTCCAAAGTCCTTTTTTCGGGAAGGGTTTTTAATAAATTTTTTAGTTTGTTTTGAGCCCCTTTCCAATGGGCACTTCTGCTCCAACTGATTATATTACCAGGTGTTGAGGGCGTATTTAGCGGTTCTATACGAGATATTGCAAAAAGGTTCTGGTCCAACCAGGGGCATTGATGCACCTCTCTTGGCCAGCATATCTGCTTCTTCGTCACCCTCAAAGCCTGAATGCCTCGATATCCATTGTACCGTAAGGTGGTTCCGTGCTCCAAGACACGCGAGCAAGCGAGCACTTGGATACATTCCCACACTAATTTCGACTTGATTTCAGGAGAAGATATGGCTTTAAATGCAGCCTAGCTATCTGAATAGATACATATTTTCTTGTTTGTATAATTTCGAAGGAGGTTTTCGTCGGCACACCTGGTGATGGCATATACCTCCGCCTGGAATGTTGTTGCAAACATTCCTAGGCTTTGATGTATCCTAACCCTGTGAGCAACTCCATATATTCCTGCTCCGACCCCCTCTTCGGTTTTAGAGCCATCCGTATACCAGATTAGGACTCCCTTTTCATGGTTGGAAACCACGGCCTCTCTGTTCGGTATACTGACTCTAAAGGGCAAACAGTAAACAGAAGTTATATTTGGTTAACATTCTGTCTGCCACCATATTCAATACTGGGTCTGATTTGATCCCATCAGATAGGGAGATGTGATTCTTGGATCTCCAATCCCCGCTTCCATCTGAGATGGCTCTGTACATCATCGCTTTCGCTTCGTTCTCAATAGTTTTACTAAGGGGTGGTAAACACAGTAATGCCTCCATAGCCATCGTCGATATACCATAGTGCGCATGGCACCAGTTACATTTAGAAATGCAAGTCTCTGGAGCTTAATCAGCCTGAGATCGATTGTCTTTTGTGTAGACCTTAGTCACCAAGCCGCTGAAGCATAGGTGACCATGGGTCTCACTACTGATTTGTAGAGCCAGATCATGCCTGGTTTGACTCCTCATGTTGTTCCTTTTAGACAGTTTTGTCGTGGCCTTTTGGACAGTTTAGCTTATCATCGAGAGTTACTCCGAGATATTTGACCTCCCTGGAGCATTACGAGAGTGTAAGTCTTAAGGCAGAGAATATGAGGCAGTATTTCTAATGGGTTCAGAATATGCAGTGAAATTTCTGCATATATGGGGTAATTATAGTATTCTTCACTTTTACCACGAATCATAGTCATCTCTGTGAGGAGCTTCTTTAGTGAAACACGGTTAATGTTCATTGCTGTGTCATTTGGCGAGGTAAGAATCGTCGGAAATAAAAGTGTGTTCGTCAGCGAATTGCAATTCTTTGTGTATAAATTTCTGTAAACCGCCATTGAAAATGGAATCTACCTTCTGAATACGTGGCTTAAGACCAGTAGATCAGAGATCAGAAATACTGACAAAAATATCGTCTATCTTTCATAGTTTGGTTGATCTATGTGTGGTCCTTGGCTTCTTTTCATAAAACGAATCCTTGCACTCATCGCCCTCCTCCTCTATGAACGCCAAGATTCTTACAACGTATGAGATATGAATAGTACGCTGAATAATGCGTTGAAAGAGAGTTCACCGGTCAAAATGATCTGGCTTGGTAGGTTTAGTGTTAAAACGTTCCCCGTGCAATACCTGAAATTGGGAAAGGATCTTTGTTTTGACTTGCAAGTTTACTGCTTATCGCATATCCTTGGAGAAGAAATTAATTCTAGAGATTTTGTGTTTTAATGGTGTTTAGTCGACATTTTTGTATTGGGATATAGAGAAAAAAAACCTGTGCATTAAATCTTGTGGGATGAGGATCTTCAAACGTGAAGTCAGAAAACAAAAACAGCCCATTTTTCACCAAATGAAGTGTTGCATGTATTTTGCATAAGACTAGCTATGGATAATACCATATCTCATTACAACATCTAAACAAGTATACCAATTTATCAAAAATTCATAGAATACAGAATGATGTTACGTTTATTCGGTACTTAACTCAAAAATACAAAGTATCTACATTAAGTAAGATCCACTCATAGTTTATAATCCCACGACAAGAAGCAAACACTACTGATCAATAACTCACTGGATTTGTTGTGTTTATACCTCTTATAAGAGTTACTAAAATCTCATTTATGTTCGTGTCAACATGGATAGAAATCCTAATTCCTCTGACAAGTGTTAAGCAACTGCATGTATCTCGTTTGCGGAGAAGAAGTCATCATCTATCTAGTTGCAATTAAAATTTTAATTGCTTTTCTCCGGTTAATTTTACGGCCTACAACCGTTTTCGTAAGTTGTGTGCTTGTGGAAACAAGCAAAAAGTACGGCGACTAAAGAAAAATCCCCCGATCTAAATTATTGTTCTTGCAACTGAATTTTTATCTTTTGAAGATTTTGGAAATCATTATGATATGCTATAAATTGTTTTTGGGGGAAGTTTTAACAAAATTATTTTGTGGTATTTTCCCAAGAAGTACAGAGGAATTAAAAATTTGTGATACATGAAAATCACCTTAAACGAGTAAGTCATTATTTTTCAGTAATGTATCTAAAACGCTTAATTTTCTTTGGAAAAAGTTAAATTACCGTTTCTAATGGCGACCACATCAAATGTATCTAAGAAAAGTGTTAGATTGAAGTTGCGAAAATAAATCGCTAGTCACTATTTTTCTAACAAAGTAATTTCACAGTTTGACCAGTCTGAAGAATAACAGAGGAAAAAAAGTCAGCTTTGCAGAAAACAATATGTGGCTGCATGTTGAAAGACATCGCTTTTAGACAACTCAAGGTACGCAATCTGTTGCATTTTCAAATTGAAACTAGGAATGCAGTTTCCGCAAGTTCGATATCCCTGAAAATATTTCTGCAAAAAAGTTGTTCTATGGGTAGTATACAGAGCAATGTTGTTATCATTAATACCAAATAGGTCTCTGCAATCCGCTCAGGTAGAAACTTAACTCGAACCCATTTAGGTTCGTCAAAATAAACTGGACCTGTCTGCATAGCAGTTAACAACTTCCTACTCTTATTTATATGTGGAAAACTCATTGATTAAAGACTATCTTAAAGGCTCTGATAAACCTATTTTATTGTTATTATGTAACAACGAAGTAGATCGTTCTCTGTCTAACAACCAATTTTGGAAAGAACAGGTTTCCTATTTCTGAGCAATTTTAGAAAAATTTTGAATTTTGAAAAAGCACTCCTTTATTTAACATGGAGAAATTTATCCAGCTTATTAACGCTTCCTCAGATCAATGTCTTTTTTAAAAGGGAGTACACAATCGAAGGTCCGGTGGAAATCTACGAACATACCTAAACCATACGCTTTCATATACAACGTTTTTTCTATCTCAAAGATAGCATAGTTTCAGAGAATTTTCCTTGCTTTAAAATATGCTGCCTCTCAACAGAATGGCTGCCCCGAACAACTGCCTTCTCTATACAGCAAAAATTGGGTACTCACACGAAAAGTATGTCGTCGAATGTTCTCTACGACCCGTCCTCTTCATGCATGCTCATAAGCTAAGGCAAGGAAATTAGGGAAGAGGAAATTGGTAAATTTTAACCCAGCAAATGTTGTAAGTCATAAATTTTGGCACGAAATTTTTACTGTGAAACATCCTAGTGGCTTTGTAAGTATCATACAATTCTCGTCAATAGAATTACCTCAATCACTGATATCCAGATAAATCGCCGTATCCTGTGCAGGATTTGAACTCAGGCCAACAGAAAAGAAAATCTGCGAGCTGAGAGTGGGTTGAGTGAGTGAGGGAGTGATTTGTGCTCGGGCGTGAGCCCAGCCTGGCTGGTGGGCCTGTTTTCAAATTTCAAGCAATCCAACATTCATCAGCAATCTTTTTTTTAAGGTGTTTTCTAAGCTTAGGGGACAACCCTACGATGCTTACAGCACAGCTTAGGCGGAAGGAAATTTATGCAAGGGGAGATTGAGAAATTTTCATGTATTCATCTTCCCACAGAAACATAAAAAGTTCTGCCTTTTGTTATCCTTTCAGAAGCACCTTGTAGATCGTCTGAGATTCCGCATATAGTCGCTCTTGTAGCAATCTTCTTTAGTACGATTTAAGAATCTTCTGGGAGCCTAACGCAAGTCTATTAATTCATCGTTCTATTACGGGATGATATTCTTTCCAATGATATAACTGGCTAAACATAACATTTCGAAAGGTTTAATAAGGGTAAATTACTGTGGGATTTAGACCTATGTAATTCAGTCAGTTCAGCAGTGAACATAAAGAGTCTCTCTCTATCTTTCTCTTCATCTTAAATTACCTCGTTTTCAACAAACCATGTCAATAACTTTTATAGAAACACCTGAACCACAGATTAGAAGTGAAAGTAAGAGCATAATTAATTAAAATCGATATTTTCGTGTAAATAGGATCTAATTAATTTAAATCTGGTCAACACAGTTTATTTAGTATTATAAAGTTGAGAAAGCACAATCTGGCAAAAGTAAAAGGAAGACGCTTATGGTGGCTTACGCAATATTTCGCCGCAGTAATTAATTAACTTAGGTAACTAGTTCGCCCCCTGCAAAGTCGATAAACTAGAGATTCGGAAAAATAGCTAAGCTGGTGTCCATTATATCACACCTTCGCCTGTTGTCATGCCCTCAATTTATCAAAATTTATTTTCAAATCATATCTGCATTCTCATAAATCATAAACGCATTTTCGCAGTTGCTTTTAAAAGCACAACTTCGTCCGATGCCTCTATTGACCCAGATATTTCTAACACTTAAGCATCAACCCACAAATTTCCATACTTGCCTTCAAAAGATTTAAAGATATCCGTATAAAACTCGTAACAGTTGCCACATCGAAATTCGCTGAATCTTAATCCGGTACACGCATCATCATTCATTTCCCAAAAATTATTACACCACCTATAGAATTGGTAGACAAGCAGCAGTGGAGCAGTGGGGGATCCCCCATCGAATCAAAAGAAAAAAACCTGGAAAGCTTAAAAAACCAGCTCCTCAGGAATTTCTAATTCTTGCGTATCTTTTCGACTTTTTGCTAAGGCGCTAATCAACGGCGACCTTACATCACTTGTCGAGGTCCGCCAACAAAGCTGACCCCAAAGAACTGTCATGAAGGTGGTGGTAGTAGCAAGAGAGGTCAGTATTGGCATTAATCAAAACAAACTCCGAAAATAGTTAACTTGCGTAAAAATCTAAAAATAGGCGGCAAAAAGTGGTGTTCTACAGACATACACCCGTTGCTCCGGTAGCGTTTATTGGCCACTTCCGCAAAAAGACACTCATACGTTTCGGAAAGTCCCAACAATTAAAACATGTGAGCATCTCATGTGTGTTGTTAGTATGCAAAAAAAAAGAAAAAAAGACCAACTATCCAGTGAGCGCTAGAAATTAATGTAGCCAGCGAGATCAGTTTTGCTACTCCAATCTCTCGATCTCTAAAAAGACCGTCAAGGGTACAACGACATGATCCTGGATGAAAATTTGGATATTTCCGGATTTTTTTTTCAGTATGGTGGAACGCGATTACAGCGATTGTGTAACAATTTCTGTCACCTTTAGATCACTTGATTGGCATCTCTGAGCTCACCAATTTACACTCAACACTAGTCTCTCTATTAAGACTGTAACAATCCGTCGCCGCTGCTTTATCAGCATCAGCAACATCCGTGATCTCGGTGAGATTTCAGAGGAATTATTTTCTCCCCTACTCACACCTGTGATAAATGACAGATTTCAATTTGTTGTGGAAAGGTGATCAAGCAAGGATCGGAAATTACCTGCGGGGCCTTTTACACGCCAATTGAAAGCATTTAACTGGAAATCGCTCATGTCAGGTCAGGTATGCGGAGATAATGGTAATTTTATTTTGGTTGCTCACCTGGAATTTTATTGATTGATCTGGTATTCCGCTAAGTACCTATCAAAAGATTTAAGAATTTCCTGGGTGAGTCAAATTTAGCTTGGTGGTGTCGGAAGGAATTCCACGTGGTGAACGCAAGCGTATAACACACGAAGACCTCTTGGCATTTCTACCGGACCGGTTCCAGTCCGTTTAAGTAAAGCTATCACTTCTTAAGCTCAACTATGAAGTTGCACAATGACCGCAGTGGCTGCCTGATTGCAGAGGAAATGGGCACCTTAATTGCCTAATGATTGGTCTTCATATGTACCTGCATACCTGCTGAGATTGTGGAGTTCTGACTCTTACTTGCTTCATTTCATTTCTTTTTCGTGTTTTATTTTGAGTGCCATACCTGCACAGAGTTTTTGTCCTAGGTAACATCTTTAAAACTCTGTTTGGTAGGCAAATAACGTCTTGCTCCATTAACGCTCTTATTCATTGTGGAGTGGGCATTCAAACACGAGGACCCTCTAAAAAATAATTAAAGCTAAACCCTAATTGCACATACTCCACCGCACCTCACAAATCCATGCAAACTTAAAATTTCCACCTAGAATTAATGTCAACTTTTTGCTTGGCTTTAATCAGATCAAAGCTTTTGTGCAGCAACCATGGACTGATTATTGAATGAAATGTTGAACGAGGCTACCAACACTGGTTGATTGGTACTTTCAGTGACATTTCAGCATTGTAATCGAACAAGAAACGTGAATTTACTGAACACGACAAGAAATTTGTGCTGAAATTTGATCACAATCGGGAAACATGGAATTTTAATGAATGGCTTCATGTCATCCCGGATATGCTCCCTCCCGGTGAATGTTGGTCTTAAGTTCTTGAAATTCTAGTCGTTTAGAAAAAATCCTTCCGATCGATGAAAAAATGGTATTTTGTAAGATGAAAGGTTGAAAGGCAAAGGTAGATGAACTCTCAGACAAGTTTGCCCGATACCCTAAAACAGCACTATCCAACTTTTGTTAAATCGAGGGCCACATTAAAAGAAATATAATATTTCGAGTGCCGCATCTGGAAACTTACAAGACATTTACTAAGATAAGATAAGATGGTAAATTAAAAATAATGGAAGATTTGGAAAATTTTATTTGTACGAGTCGCATAAAAACGTTTCGCGAACCGCGTGTTGGTCAGTCCTGTCCTGAAACAATATACTTTGGAACATTCGCTGAATCACTTATGCTATTCTCTTTCGTATATTCTGCCGAGCTCTGCCAAACTCCCAAGAAGCTTTGCCCACCCTAAAAATTTGTTCTTCCAATCCTCTGTGAGTTTTGCGCAACCCTCAAAATTTTTTGCCTGATATGTATGCAGAAAAACTCCATAGAAAGCAATGTACAGTTTCGAAACATTGAAGAAATCATTTATATCATTCCCATTCAAGTTACCCAACACTAGTAATTTCGGGTGGACCTTACAAGAGAGAATACCAGTTGAAAGTCAGAGCCTTCACAGGACTAGGTAAATTATACCCAACCTCGCGTTTGCGATCATAAATAATTTATATTACTTATTATTCAATATTATCCCAGGGGTGGAGATTTTGTCGGCCCTGAAGTTACATTTAATAAAAGGTGCATTTAAAATAGACATATTTACTCTAGATACCCACTTCTGGAAGGATCTATGAAGGACCTCGCTCAATCTGGTTGATTAGTTATTCCCTTTAAACTAAACTACACGCTTACTTCTTAATTCATTTACTTTTAATCCCATCCCAATTCAATCCCAAATCATCTGTGGTTATGACCTTTTTAGTAATAATGGGGCTATTAGTAAATCTGGTTGCAGAACAGATCGGAAAGGAAGACGAGGTGGTGGTGATAAAATTAATTACAAAGTAATCTTTAAATCTGGAGGTGAAGATGAGAATGCTGGGTACTTATTTTGTGTTTTGTGGTATATTTTCTGCAATGAATGCTAATACTGTCAATAATAACATAGATTTAGATCTTCTAAATCGAATTTTTACTGGCTCTGATTTCAACTTCCATCTTAACCAAGACTGCCCTCCTTTCTTTCTTTTTTCGCTTGACTTCTCTTGCGATTTCTTCCTTGTTACAGTAACTGAGACTGATGTCTAAAATGCTATTGCGCGTATTAAATCTAATTGTATTGTATTATACTTCCTTTTATAATCTATTAATTTAATTCTATTTTAACGCCAGGAAGTACTGAACCTAACACTAACTAGTAGAAATCTACTGAATAGAAAAATTCAGTGGTACGTTTGAGAACAAGAATCAATGGCTTCAATAGTTTACCCACTTTGGTCGCCAAGTGAACTGAGGTGCAGGATCTGCAGATCTTCTCCTCTGTGGGCACGAGTTCGATTATTGCAAAGGGCAGAGGTTGAGGCAATTCTACTGTTGAGAATTGTACTTGCGAAACCACTGGGATGTTACCCAGTAAATATTTCATACCAAATTTTCCAGCTTATTTGCAGCATTTGCCAGGTTAAAATTTCCCAATGCAAATGTTGCAATATAAGATTAAAAATTTCCAGTCTCCTCTTCCATAAAATTTCCTCCCGCCTAAGCTGTACTGTGTACATTACAGGACTCCCTCTTAGCTTAGATAATACCTTAAAAAAAACTACCGGAAAGTGGTATCTTGGAAAAGCTCTTCGGATTTCCTCCAAAACATAACTGCACCACTATTTTTATCAAGGTTTTCTTTCCTTTAACATTCGTATAGCGCTTGTTGCCGACAAATTCACAATATATCTCAATACCTCGGTTTCAGTATGCATACTTTACACGAAACAAAAAGTTTTCCCTGGAAACAAAACCTCAGAATTTTTTTTCGATTAGTAATAGTGTCCCCAGGGGTCCAAATTGGGACCGGGGCTATTTTCCGTATCGTTTCCATGTAATATAATAACATCATCCTAAAAAGACATCGTCTAACACTGTATGCTGCTTAATGGAAATACATTCTAACCTCATTCCAATTCAATACAAAAAGTAAAGACGATTGGTGAGGTTGATTTCTAGCTTACTTTATTTTTTCTTTAATAATAAATACGTCTGTGTAGACGGTACTCTGATCTTCGGCGGGGCTGGCGGCATACGTTTAAACCTAAACATCTCTATTCACGATAGTTGGCAACATTACACATCCATTTGCCTAATTTCTTGAAGAGTACTCCTTGCAATAGCGGTCATTTTTATATTCTGCAGCAAAGATTTGGTTGTACAGTAAAATTTCGCGTTTAATTCTTAAATATTTTCAAGCCGGGTGTACTACATCCACACCTTTGTGACTCCATTCCACAATCCCAACTTCTAAAAAACCAAGCAAAAAACACAAAACAGAGACCCTTTCAAGACTTCTAAATGTTGATATATTAGAGCTACAAGAAAGTTTCCGTCCACATGGTATATCCATATCAGGTGAAAATGATGGATTCAGTAGTGGTCTTCAATTTTTTAAGATACACAAATAGGTTTTGACCCGTGCCACGTTAATTCTAGTCCATATTTCGGTTTACGCGATGTTTCTAACTTAGGAAGACCGTAGTGGCCGTAGTGTAATCAAGATTGTTTCCCACTGTACAAAAGCATCCCAAAATTAGTCACCTTTCCCATTCTCTTATTTCCAATTCAAATTTGACACCTTCAGCAGGAAATTACGTCCCAATTTTCTACTCTTCCCATTCATCCTGCAGAAAAGTGTAACAAACGATTTTATCTGATCGTCCAACAAATCCAAGATTTTGGGCCGCCCTGCATTTTTGCTACAGAACAACAAAGACAACCGTCTTGCATTGTTAGGAGCCATGTAAATCCCATCGAAGAAGGCTTAGGGATGTCTGGTACTGTTGTAACATAAAACCATAATTGATGGTTTAGGTTTTAAGGTATCTACGGGGCACGTCCAAAAGGGAAACAATCATCGTTTTGTGACATTAATACAAATTTTACATGCTAGGAAACGTCTCCGAAGAGTTTCGGATTTCTTTTTTGTTTTTGGTTTTTTTTCAGAGGCTCACTTACCTTAGATGCATTTGGCAAAGAATTCAATCCTAATCCTTGCATAACAATTTGATGCAACTTCTCCAGATCACCAGGATCCTGACTAAATGCATGTCTTCCTTCCCTGGTTTTGATGTTGAAGCGGCTACCAGAAGTCATCCTGGTACTGGTACTGGTGCTGGTGGTATTTAACGCTATCAGTCTTTGAATTCTACTATTTGTATCACTTAGGTAACTATTAGAATTAGTGGTGGTGGCACCTGTGCTGTTCACACTGTCCTTAGAACTAAAACTACGAAATTCACTACAATTGGTAACTGCTACTAACGTGAGAAGTATTTGGAAGAAGGCTACGAACAGGATAAGGTCACAATTAGTTCGATTCAATTTCGGACACTTGAGCGGATTCAGTTTTTTGTGCGTTTTGAAATTTTTCATAGTTTTCTCTTTGGAGTGATTTTTCCACGAGTTTTCTTCTACAGTTCGTCTGTCGTAGTCAACAGTTTCTGAGTAGTAATTCAACATTTTCCACAAAATATTTTGTTGTTCTTCTTCTCTTCAAGAAAACACTAAAAATCAGATTCGCCTTCGTTATGAGCACTTGGTTCAAACTGGCACACTTTAACGGCTGTTTCTTTGTAAAAATAGCAATGAAAACACGAAATTTTTATAAATAAACCGGAAAGATGGGTCTTTCCGCCTCAGAAATACAACAAAACTCTTTTTATTGTCATCACTGTTTGCACAACACATCCAGAAAGAATTAAAAATTTTTTAAGAGTATAAAAAATAAAAATAAAAAATGCTAACGAAATACAAAATTTCATTGAAATCGCACGAGATATCGGAACAAGGCGACTGATCGAGTCCCAGTAACCTTTCACGAACGAAATTTCAAAACAAACTGTCGACAGATTGATGATTTTTAGGGAAATTTCATAGTTTTTACATGAAAATCATGTGCTCTACTACTTCCCAGAGAGCCCTCCCCAATGTAAAAGCCACAACACTGAGCTAAGCAAAGCAGAGTACAGAAAAGCCGGCTCCGATCCGAAACCATATCTATATCTCTGCTAAAGCTGGCTAAACACACAAAACACACTCATTCCCACTCATTTCTTTTGGAGTACTGTTGTTGTTGGCTATAGCTCGTCGCCTCTACTATATACTCCATAGTAGAAAAATTCATCACAACACATCTCCTACTCACAAGTCACAAACTGAGATATACCGGCCACGGCGCAAGAAAACACTTTCAAGTGGAAAAACTCAAAGAAGAAAGGTAGTCGGGTCTCCGCCACTCGAGTAACAGGTAAACTGTGAGCACTGAAGAAGTCAAGTCAATTTACCTGGCTGGCTGGTTGGCTGATTGCCTATCAACTTGGGGTGCATAGTACGTGGAAAACAAATAGTCTGTTAAAACTTTAAAAGCTACTACCGCACCAGTCACAGCAAAATTTAAAAACATATTCCGAACAGGCCCCCAAAACTTTTCTTCTGTTGTCTCTAAGATGGTTTTTTCCGTCTCCAAAAAACATAAAGAGCATGGGTACCACCTCTTCATCTCATCATCAACTCAATCTAAGGTATGCTTCCATATGTGCAACGATTATGGGGTTACGATGATGAATCTTCTTGTAGCATGCTATAATGTTTATGTCCCGGCAGGCCCATGGGGAGAAGGTACCCTTTTTGCTCAGCTCTTTTTTCAACCGTCCACAGTGATTCCAAGAAAAGTAGGTGCAAGCTCGACCGGCGGCAGTGAACGCTGCAACCATATACCAGAGGGCTCTTAAGTGCATCCTGCTGTTGTTTTGAGTTTTTGTTGCTATTGTTGTTGCACTCGATTCGGGTATCATGTGCAAAATACACTTCAATGTCGCTAATGTGCGCGAACAGTGTGACCAGTTTGAGTTTGTTTTACAGAGTTTTGATGGGGAATTTTTTTTTATTATGGATGTGAAAATTTTGAGATCAAGATTTTCGGAAACTTTTCTCATTTGTTTTACAATGTGACCAAAGCTGTGGAGTTCGTCTTGACCAGAGAAGTTAAGCGGAAACGAAACGTGAAATAAAAGAGTTGGAGTTAAAATGGTGCTGAAACGGTTGCGGTGTACTCTATACACTATACCTCAACTGTACCAAATTCACGAGTCGTCATTAGGCAGGCAAATTTTGTTTACAGGGTTAATAGGGCAACGACACTGCGGCAACAGGAAGTAAACTACAAGTAATCAAACTAGGAATTTCCCTAGAACAATATTCATTGAAGTGGCGATAAAAGAGTGAACAGTTACCAACATTAGGGCCTTTATGGACCTCCTAACAATTAAAGAAAATCTGTAGATTTAAAAGCACTGAGGGATCAGGAGGCCCATCACAAAATTAGCACAAATGCAAGGACTTTTCTCAAACAAAGCTTATCAGCAGAATATGAATATGTCGACACATAGGAAGATCTACTGGGCCTATGTGGTCTAAAGACTACAAGATGCTTTATGTCTACACTCCAGTTACCCGCGAGGTCACGATATAAATAATTTCTGTGCCACGCTTTTATATAATAGACGTGAATCGTCGACTGAGCCAAGCAGATATAAAGCTAAGCAGAGGATTTACTTTACTATAGGTCCTCGAACCGAATTCGGAATGACAGCGAAGATTTCATTAAGTTCAGTAGGCTCCCGTGTCACCTTATTGCTTTTTGAACGGTCAACGTTTGCCACGTCGAATTTAGAAATTTACATTATTACAAGCATTCATCTGAAGTATGCAATATTTCGGTTGAAGATCAAAGTTCTAAACCATGGACAATTACTATTGATCATTGGACAGGCAGTCCAGGTTGGTCCGCAACATAGGTGAAGTGCTCGTAGCAATCATCCTGAAGGATGATTTCAGCACATGCACTTGGACATCGTGGGACCCCTAGCTTTCTCTGACAGCTTTAATAAGTATAGACAGGTTTACCAAATTTCCCGAAGTTAGTTTAGGCCTCATAGCTAATATCACTACTAAAACTATTGCAAAAGCTTTCTTCTCTTGGTCAGATGCCAAATTTGGCGCCCCCAAAGAGTTCATTACTGACTATGAATGACAATTCGAGTTAGCTCTCTTTAACTAATTGGCAAAACTACTGAGAATCGAAAGGAATAGATCATCGTCATATCATTCACAAGCCAACAGCATAATAGAACGTTTTTACAGGACACTAAAAGCTACTAACAAGTGTCATAGTACACAACAATGACAGATAGACTTCCCTTCATTCTATTTGCACATATCAAGGCATCGCCCGAAGATTTAGTCTATGGAATTAGACTCAAGCTACCAGGAGATTTTTTATTACAAAAGATATAAGCCTTAGGAAATCTCAGAGTACTTCCAGGATTCTATGTAAGATTTGCGGCTAGTATAACTACGATATATATAATTAGGATACGCTATATACAAGCTCTTCTCAAACAAAGCCATAACAACCATATAAATTTCAATAACAACCAGTTTTGCATGTTAAAATGGTTGCTATTGAAGTTTATTTGGTTTTATTTGAACTTGAAAAAGTTGTCATTTGTTTGAAACAGTTGACATTGATTTTGATTTGGTTGGCATTGAAATTGATTTGGTTGGTCTTGATTTTGATCTGGTTGTAGCTGTTCTTGAAACGGTTGTTTTTGAAATGTAAATGCTATTTATTCTGGGAGACTTAGATTGCTTGGCCGCGGGTCGTACCTACGTTTGCCCTAGAAGGAAACCCCAATGAATAATTCAAAACGTGGAGAATCCCGTATGTCTCGGCTTGGCGATATGGAAGAATACTTACGGGCATTGCATGTCGTTAACTGATGAGGATGTGCTTCAAATTCAAAGCTCTACACTATAGGAACAAAATCGTGGAGGCAGCTAAGATTAGATGAGCTATTTCCAGTCATTTTGCTGAAGATTCCAGATCCCATAAAAGACTGTGTATTTTTTTCTGCTTCACATATTTCTGTAATAGAATCGAATCTAAAAGTTATCTCGTACAGAATGCAGCATTGGTAACACTAGTCTTATCAAACACAATATCATTCTTGGCACAAAGCTTAGTTGGGTCAATAATTGCACATTTTCACTTCACTTAATCTTGACTTGCTCTTTACTCTCACTTAACCGCGGTAATAGGGCTTTTCAACATGGTTGCAATTGCAACAAGGAATGAGTATCCATTAGACAGCAGAGAACATGGAATAGGTATTGTGGTGGTGAACAAAAAAAA
>QYTT01091188.1:17405-39536 GCA_006980735.1 Dasypogon diadema
TTGTTGCACTCGATTCGGGTATCATGTGCAAAATGCACTTCAATGTCGCTAATGTGCGCGGACAGTGTGACCAGTTTGAGTTTGTTTTAGAGAGTTTTGATGGGGAATTCGTTTTTTTTATTATGGATGTGAAAATTTTGAGATCAAGATTTTCGGGAACTTTTCTCATTTGTTTTACAATGTGACCAAAGCTGTGGAGTTCGTCTTGACCAGAGAAGTTAAGCGGAAACGAAACGTGAAATAAAAGAGTTGGAGTTAAAATGGTGCTGAAACGGTTGCGGTGTACTCTATACTTCAACTGTACCAAATTCACGAGTCGTCATTAGGCAGTCAAATTTTGTTTACAGGGTTAATAGGGCAGCGACACTGCGGCAACAGGAAGTAAACTACAAGTAATCAAACTAGGAATTTCCCTAGAACAATATTCATTGAAGTGGCGATAAAAGAGTGAACAGTTACCAACATTAGGGCCTTTATGGACCCCCTAACAATTAAAGAAAATCTGTAGATTTAAAAGCACTGAGGGATCAGGAGGCCCACCACAACATTAGCACAAATGCAAGGACTTTTCTCAAACGTCGACTTAGCCAAGCAGAGATAAATCTAAGCAGAGGATCTACTTGACTATAGGTCCTCGAACCGAATTCGGAATGACAGCGAAGATTTCATTAAGTTCAGTAGGCTCCCGTGTCACCTCATTGCTTTTTGAACGGTCAATTTAAAAAATTTTAAGGTTGTCCGGTAAATTACCTGCAGCCATCTTCACATTGTTTGGCACGTCGAATTTGGAAATTTACATTATTACACAGACGACACATGTGCATTCAGATGTGCGAAGAAGTTTCCATCTGAAGTATGCAATATTACGGTTGAAGATCAAAGTTCTAAACCATGGACAATTACTATTAATCATTTTATACGTTTCGATTGAAACGTATCGTATATTTTATCCAGCCCCCGACAGGCAGTCCAGTTTGGTCTCCAACATAGGTGAAGTGTTCGTAGCGAAAGACAGAACATACAAAGACTTAAGTTGTTGAATTGTCTATCCCTGAAGGATGATTTCAGCACATACACTTGGACATCGTGGGACCCCTAGCTTTCTCTGACAGCTTTAATAAGTATAGACAGGTTTACCAAATTGCCCGAAGTTAGTTTAGGCCTCATAGCTGATATCACTGCTAAAACTATTGCAAAAGCTTTCTTCTCTTGGTCAGATGCCAAATTTGACGCCCCCAAAGAGTTCATTACTGACTATGAATGACAATTTGAGTTAGCTCTCTTTAACTAATTGGCAAAACTACTGAGAATCGAAAGCAATAGATCATCGTCATATCATTCACAAGCCAACAGCATAATAGAACGTTTTTACAGGACACTAAAAGCTACTAACAAGTGTTATAGTACACAACAATGACAGATAGACTTCCCTTCATTCTATTTGGCTTACGAACATCACTTCATGCACATATCAAGGCATCGCCCGAAGATTTAGTCTATGGAATTAGACTCAAGCTACCAGGAGATTTTTTATTACAAAAGATATAAGCCTTAGGAAATCTCAGAGTACTTCCAGGATTCTATGTAAGATTTGCGGCTAGTATAACTACGATATATATAATTAGGATACGCTATATACAAGCTCTTCTCAAACAAAGCCATAACAACCAAATAAATTTCAATAACAACCAGTTTTGCATGTTGAAATGGTTGCTATTGAAGTTTATTTGGTTGTATTTGAACTTGAAAAAGTTGTCATTTGTTTGAAATAGTTGAGACGTTGATTTTGATTTGGTTGGCGTTGAAATTGATTTGGTTGGTCTTGATTTTGATCTGGCTGTAGCTGTTCTTGAAACGGTTGCTTTTGAAGTGTAAATGCTATTTATTCTGAGAGACTTAG
Source organism: Dasypogon diadema (assembly GCA_006980735.1). NCBI lineage: Eukaryota > Metazoa > Arthropoda > Insecta > Diptera > Asilidae > Dasypogon > Dasypogon diadema. The sequence goes on from QYTT01091188.1 coordinate 19,306, forward strand.
ATTGCTTGGTCGCGGGTCGTACCTACGGTTGCCCTAGAAGGAAACCCCAAGGGATAACTGAAAACGTGGAAAATCCTATGTGTGTTGGTTTGTCGATATGAAAGAATATTTACGGGCAATGCATGTCGTTAACTGATGAGGATGTGCACAAAATTCAAAGGTCTACACTACACGGACAAAATCATGGAGGCAGCTAAGATCTCTTTCGAGGATCGCTATGGTCGTTGATGTTGATGATGGTAACAAGTTATAGCGATGTTCTTCTAGACGATATTAAGTGCTGAAGCCATTCGTCACTTATACGGTCAACTGTACATTTTTGAAATTGTTCAATTTGAGAGGATTTTAAGAGGATTCCAGATCCCACAGAAGACTGTGTATTTTTTTCTGCTTTACATATTTCTGTAATAGAATCGAATCTAAAAGTTATCTCGTACAGAATGCAGCATTGGTAACACTAGTCTTATCAAACACAATATCATTCTTGGCACAAAGCTTAGGTGGGTCAATAATTGCACATTTTCACTTCACTTAATCTTGACTTGCTCTTTACTCTCACTTAACCGCGGTAATAGGGCTTTTCAACATGGTTGCAATTGCAACAAGGAATGAGTATCCATTAGACAGCAGAGAACATGGAATAGGTATTGTGGTGGTGAACAAAAAAAAACCTTTTTCAATTTTGCAAACGTCTTGCCTGCATGCAAGTGCCAAACGGTGCTGTTTACCTTGCCACCAAGATACTTAAGGAATTGTGAGAGGAGAAGGCCGGGGACTGATAATCACTGAGGGATTCCAAGAAAGCGTGTTCATAATCAGAAGGGGAACTTTTTCACGTTTATCTGATTCGAATGGGCGCCATGGACTACTCACTTTTGAATGAATGAAAAACTGAAAATGAATTTTTTTGAAGGGGGAGTGCGTGTATTTCAAGGCCGTCTGTCACCGTCGGGTGTATCACATCTTGCAATTATGAAAATCAGCAAGGCATATGGTACCGCAGGGATGCATTATAACCACTGTTAGGGCACGCGCATAGCATCAATTGCAATTTCCTCTGGTTTCGAGCACAGTGCAGACTGCAGAGTATAGACAACCTCTCCATTATGCAACCGTGTGCTGTTGTTGCTGTGACCCCAAACAGATGTGACAAAGGTCCCACAAAGAGGGAAACATCCGCTTCCACATTCTGTCGTGGCGCATTGTTGGACCCATATGCAACTATCACCGGGACCAATTACCGTGGCTGCGAGATGCAAGTTGTAAGCGACAGCACTTAGTTAGCGTGCTAAACGGGGAACTTCCGAAGATTTTTCCCTTTCCGCCAGTCATGCCAGTAATTGTCGCTAATTGCTCCCTGGCTGTTGGCTTGCCGCTGCCGCCGCCGCCTTGAATTCTTTGCCATCCCCAACTAGATAGCTAAACAAATGCGGCGCGGCCAGTTTGCCACAAGACATTGCCAATTCCAAGGTGAAAACGTTATTAAGACCAAACAGTGCAACATAGTGCTCCCTGCTGAGTAGTTACTTATTGACCAGAACATGTCCCTGCTGTGCTGTCCTCCTCAACGAGCTAAATGCTTTGGCAAACACTTTTCGATGAATCTTGCCAGGAAGATATTCTTTCCTGTGGATGGAACAACAGCCTTTACTTGGGATGGGACCATACACTGTAATGTGGTGTCGGCTGAGATACTGGCAGAAACCTCAATATTTGCATAGCGCGAGCCTATTAGCCGCGTCCAGCTAAGCCATTCCACGTGAGTGGCAGTGAAATTCAAGCCGTAAACAGACCGAAGAAAATCATGTGTTCTTCTCGGGCTGGAGATTGAATCGTGGGAAATTTCTGTTTTACGCACCATCGAATTCCGATGAAGTGGCGCGTCCTTCATGTGTCCACACAGGCAATTTTTCACGACGCTTTTCCCACAGGACGTTGACACTCAAAAGAGAATATCCGCGAATTTCAGCATTACTCATTTTCCCTCACGGAATTTCCACCAGTTCTTGTGCCTTTCCGCCACTATCTCGATCTATTCAAGGAACAAATGCTGTTTCCGCTGCTGCGTCGCGAATTTCCAATTATCTAATTGGCGCCGCCTTCGCAAGCTGTTGACTTTCATTTATTTGGGAAAATACACGAAAATGTGGACGCAGGTGGGATCGGGACGGCGGGCGCGGAGAGTGATTCAATCCTAAATGAACGGTGAGGCGATTTTTTCCACTTTGCCAAATCTTTTTTGTTGTCGGTCATTAGATTTATGATGAATAATCACCCTGTGCTACTTACCGGTGGCGCGTGATCGACCTGGCCACCACTAGACACAGGTAGTAGCGGAACAGGTAATCAGTAATCGATTTCTTCAAAACTGCCTGCAATTGTCGCGGTATTGCACAATTCCGGGGCGAAATTTTGTGGGTTTTCTAACGCTGGGGGGCAGCACCACGTGATTGATGATAGGTTGAGCTGTTGCTGTAATAATCGCTTTACGGTATTTACCGTAATGTAACTGTGTTTCCCAAAAATTGAGTGAATCACCTGCTTGTCGGATGTTCTTTTCCTTGCCGGAAAGTTAAATCATCTGATGAAGCGGATGTTTGAGAATTTTTTGCACAGATTTAATTGCCTTTATGGGTTTTATTGAGTTTAGGAATAGTGCTCTATGGGGTTTGATTGGTTGAGATGATAGGGTTAAATTTAGGAGAAAAAGGGAAGTTAACTATTCCCAATGATTTGGGAATGGGTTTTTTTACTGTTGAAGTTGTTTGGGCGATAAACCTTTTGATAAAAGATCTTTTATGATCGAACCTTACTAATTAGATTGCTGAAATCTGTTGCAGATTGTGCCTTTTAATATAATTTTTACCGAACGCAACAGAGCTGAGGAAATTCAAAAAACGAACCTGGAGGAGGCATTGTGATGTGGTTGAAGAACTATGGAATTACAGAAAAATTTTAAAAGGTACTCTCCAAAGTTCACCCCAAAGCAATTGGGGAGTGCTAAAAAAGTTAGATGAGAACTGCACTTCTAGTCGGGGAGAAACATCTGTAGAAACACTTACCAGGATGTAGGTTGAGTGAAGGTAGCGAAGAGGTATCTAATGGTAGTAGGTATGAGTACACATCTTCAAACCGGATCAAAAGCCTCTCCACACGCATCTTCACAAAAATACTGTGGGGCTATTGGTCCCTATATATATATAGGGATTTGTATATCCCTAGGCGAAGACGGTACATTTTCAGCACTTTTCGAGCAAAAGATGAGCCAATTGTGTGTTTTGCGTATGTCCCCAAGATGTAGGGCTGAGTGGTGGCGGTATTCTAAAGGTGGAGGGCGATCCACTGCCAAATATCATGTCATATCACCAAACAAGTCTAAGTTCCTTCATACTGAAAGCAATGCGGCAGATAATAGGTATACAGGCTGCATTCGATAGAATACCCCTACAATTACAACATGCTTATCAGGCAGGAAAATCCACGATAACAGCTATGACTATCTACTACCTAAATTACAAAGAGACATGGTGGATAAAAAAGCGCTCTCTATACCATCCTATGCAGTGATTGGACTTTTGAAAATACCTCTTTCTACGTCATGGAAGGAGCAACTGTCAAAAGAGGCAACAGGTCCCAACAGCACTATGAGTAGGAGATAAAAACATCAACATAAGGGACAACAAGGTAGGTACAAGAAAGGAGTTTTGTACCTCATTGTTGCAACCTGAAGTTGATAACCGAGAAGGAAAAGGCCATATAGAGATCTCTGATTATATGAAAAACCAGTGAATGCGAGTCAACATATAACAATAGTTTCCTTCACAAAAAGGAGAAAAAAGGGGATATAATGAAAATAATTATAAATTGTACCATATGAATTTCTCAATTATCAGGCTTGGTGGTGTTTTATTATTTTTAATCAAGGAACATTAATAACAAGAAGCGCCGTCCTGACTGTTCCAAAAAATCCAAATGAAAGAGACTACCACACAAGAATAGCACGACTGTATACATGAAAATAAAAAAGCATACAACAAAATAATTCGAAGACTGCAATAATAGACTAATAGAATAACTTCACTAGAAATCTTAAATTTGAACGGGAAGGTGATCACTTTTTCTTAAAGGGAAGTAACATGCTTTTCAGGGCCTAGCTAAAGTGTGTACGTTTTAATCCACTCCCGCACATAGAGATAAAGGAAATACAGAGGGCATGCTTGCTTGCAAAATGGCACAAATTTCTACATAATCTTGGAAGTGTGTCATAAACTTCAATGCATGTGCAACAAAAAAATTTTATTAGTCTGTTTTGTAAATTCTGAGAAGAATTTTAAACCAGCTGCTTGATCTCAATTTTTTCTTGGTAGGCTAACGTAATGTAAGAACATTTTAAGAAATTATCCAATTTTTACGATCAAAATCCCAGCAGGAAAAGGGAAATGATAGTAAGCGAAAGTGTAATCGACAAAATAGATACTTATAGGCTACCGAATCGATTATTTTTAGTACTACCAGTTGGATTCTCAAGGAATCGAAGAAGTAACTAAAGAGGAAGTAATCAAATATTTCTTTTACTGCGTAATTGATGAAATATGGGATATATGGGTAACTGAAGAAAGAATAGATGATGTTGAGTGCGGCAAGTAGCATAAAAGCTTTCGTGAGAGAATTACGTATTAAAATGCATTTGAACTGAGAAAGCGGTCCCTGGGGACCGGCGCCATACTCAACATGTGAAATTTTCTTGCTTTTTCTTTCTTATTTAGATAAATTGACAAACACATAGCCAAATATTCAAGCAAAAGGAAAAGTTTTCATTGCAGTGTGCGAAGTTTGGTTTCTTATTACATATATATGTTTGTTCGTTCAGACGTTATTTCCTCCTGAGAATGAACTGAAAGTAATTGCCTACCTGATATTTTCGAATTGCTGCACTCAATCTCACTGCAAAGTTGCTAATTGCTGTTATCTGCGCGAAGAGCCCGAGGGCAAACCACACAAGTTTTGACCATTTGAATCCATAAATGCAACAAAAACGAAAACTTTCAAAATTTCAAAAAGAACAGAAATTCAATGGACAGAAATAGAATCAGCGGTGCAACAAACAGGTGAAGAATTGTGGTAATAACTGTCAAGATCTGAGTCGTTTTGATGATCAGATTGAGATAGCTTTCAAGATCATCACAAAGATACGACAGTTAAGAAGTTTTTCACGGGTTGCGCTCTACTAAGCGGTTTGCCGACTGTTAAGCATGTAATTGCATAGGAGGCGTGATACACAGTTCTACACGTTGTTGTTGTTGTTGTTGTAGAACGAACGACACAGGTTGGCACTGGCACCGATTTTGCAAATTACGGAAAAGTCACGTTTCCGAGATGGAAAGATTGGCGTAACAAAACGCACTCGACCGCATGAATCTCCGTCTCCACGATAGACGACTGGCAGAGGCAGTTAAGTGGATAATTTGTGGCTGCTCTGGTCAATGGTCATACGCGTATGTTTCAATTAAAACTTTACGTACCCGAACTAGATTCACGCAATTTTGTAAGAAATAGTGTTGTTCTGTGCGTTTGTTTGGGAACTTTTAGGGGATGGGGTTGCTTACGTTACTTCACTGCATTAACATCGATCTATCGTATCTAATGATGTATTGAAATAAATAATTGAATCAGTTAAAAGTATCGACAATGGAAAATCGATATATCAAAGCAAATATCGAAATTCACAAAGCCAAAGCTGCACCAGTTGTCATAGTGTCTATGTTATAAGTATATTGGAGTTTCGACAAATATGCTTAAAAGCGGTCATTTGAATAATTACTTACTACGCAGGTGGTTACATCCAGGCACAGATGTGGTAGGAATAGTGTGTTATGGTAAGGCATCTCTGAATTGTAATCGCTGCATTTTTACCTAAACGGAAAAAATGTTAAGAATATTTAGTCATCCAAAAGAAATGATAAGAGTTCATGCTACTTACCCGTACGCACGTATATAATACATAATAGCAATAATATTGTCACAACACTTTTGTGGTTGTAAAAGCAAAACCCTGATGACCGCGATCAGTAATACAAACTCATGCACAAAGGTGTGTTACAGATGCAAATTATCTGGAGTAACGGTCAACAGATTTCTATTTTGAAATTATGATTGTACTCGCTAAGACCGGACTTGCTGTTTTGCTCCTCGTGTTACCCAAGATTATTTTTAAAAATTTTAAGAAGAGCTTACAGAATAGAACTGGGATTCAGGTTCTAGACGGCGTGCTCGAATGATCATTATGACGTCAAGGAATTACGATTTGTTTAAAATTGCATACAAGCAGCCCGAGAGCTACGTAATTTTGACGTCAGAATGATCATTCGAGTACGCCGTGGGTCTAGGGTATAACGCAAGGTTCGATATTCATTCCATCCAAATAACTCATGTAGCATTAATGCGACACTGGTGGATTGTCGAATATAATTCCATTTCCAAGGGAATTCCTTGCGCAAGCTTCACGTTGTAATAAGATTTGGGGCTGACCGCTGGACCATCGGGAAGAAAATTTATTTACCCTATGAATTCTTCGGTGGTGGTGATATACTTGAATGCCAGAGCTTGCGATAAAATTAATCTCTGTAAGGCCCGTCAGACATGGGACGTTATCAACTTGGGCTGATGGGTGATTGAACCGCCAGGAGGTTAAGAGTTTCAGCTGGATATATTGATATGTAAGATGAGAAAATCCCGTGGCTCCCAACAGCTCAAACTCCCAACGTCCCATGTATGACGGTCCTTAGATTCAATACCTCCTGGCGTTGATGAAAGTTAGTAAATTTTAAATTATTTTTTGCTAGGATTTCTCAAATGTGCTGGCCTTGTTTGTTGCTTTCCGGTATGATGAGCGTTTGAATCACATTTAATAATGCAGTATATGTCTTTTATTGTCTGTAGTATTCCACTAGTCTCTTTATCTCATCCAGAGGTGCTTATTCTATTACTTCATCGAAATAGACGGAGGCCAGCCGGGTCTACTCCAACGCTTTCCTTTTAGTATGGGAGCATTAGAGCTTCTTGAGTGAAGGATCCTACGCTCCTTGCAACGAACAATGAACCACATTCGAATGTTTAAAGTTGCTTCATAAATGTAATCTGGACCTTTTCTGCGATATAAGAGAATGTTTTCAAAATAGTTTTACGTTATTACCATTATCCCCGGCTATGATTACCTTTTCAGATTTCTTATTGTGGGATATTTATATATTCTGCAATGATTACTTCTGGAAAACATTGCGGACTTGTAGAAATCCCCCGAATCCAAACGAACATTCCATTCCCATCAAAAGGCCCGAATTCTCCTGTGTCTGTCTGGCCCTTAGCACGAGCCTTGTAATTAAAAAATCGTCTCGCCTTTTATTATTTCCATTTGTATCCATCGAACGCCATTAGGAAGCTTTCAATCTTATCCACCCACCCAGGAATGATAGCCAGTGCCTATTGCTGCTGCTGCTGTTGCTGTTGCTGTTCTTAATCTAATTTTTATGCACGAAACTTTTATGTGGCCGTTATTACAGTGAAACAGTAAAATTTCAAAAAAAAAGATACTAGGCCCAGGAATGTGAGATAATTGCCAACGGTGAGCTGGAAGTTCCTGAAAATGATTTCGATTTGTGGTTGCCACTACTGATCGAACATCGAAGCGAAAACAAAGAGCATAGGTCTGAAGCCTGCCGGAGGGGTGTTATACTGGGAAGCCTGGCGAGGCCTGGTAATTTTCTGAGTTTTATTGAGGTATAAATCAAAATCGTGGACAGGTTGTTGAAGGGCCTAATTTCCTCGAGATTAGACGGATTATTGGACTTATTTGTGAGGTAATTAGTCAATACGCATCGTCTAACCAGCTCAGACGAGTCAGAGCCGCTTAGATGCACTCGTCATTGTCCACTGAAAGAAGGTAATTACCTTTCGACAACAAATCTCGTAATCACCTGACGGCTTGCCTGTACTCCTCCGCCACCAACTAGAAATGTGAGCTCACTCACTCACGTCTTTATCATGTTCCCCGGATTAAGACGGATAATTGCCCTGCATCACGGCACAGCATGTGATAAAGGTGTAGTAATTCCATCTAATTCCTCGTGACCTCCCTGTTGATAGAGTATGGCGGACAATACAGACTTGGAGCTGGATGAGTAGCCCATGTGGGCTGTTAGTGGACACGATGGACTTGAGTTGTCATTCAATTCTTGATAGGTGTTCTGATGTAATGGCCCGAGCCCTCTATGAATAATGATAGGTGGCATCGTCAAGGATGATTCACAAAGTGGTTGCTGGTCAAAGGCAACTAATTGAGGCATGTCTACCAATAAGATCGTCTCACTGAGCAGACGGTGTTAATAGCAGACGATAAGGGGAACTAGGTCTGTCCTTAGCCAAGACAGATAATACCGGCACTGCATCGACTGCTCTTTTAGGTTTATCTTGTCCCTTTTGGATTTTGCTTGGGTTCCCCGAAGTGCTTTCTCATGCACACAGCATTTCATTCTCGTTTTTAGGTACCCCTTTTATCTAGAGGCTTCTTTGTATCTTCCGCCAGTGTCGATTCTGCAATTTTTTTTGATACGGAAAATTCGACTGTCATCCTCTCTGTGGCCGAAGAAGTAGCAACAGGTAAAAAATAAATTTGAGCCGCTTTTGAAAAATGTCAGGCCTTGAGATGCTAATGATGTTGTTCGTGAAAGTCGTAAAGAGGAAGGACAAGTTTTTGTCAGGAAACTCTTCCTTATTCTGGCTTACATAAATTATCAGGTAATTGTTGTCCCTTCTGCTAGTGGTCTCATTTCTTGGAATTCACGTAAATACTCCTGCCCACGCTTTACATTTTCAAAGTAATTGAGGACGCTATGAAATTTGTGACTTAAATAGTTTCAAATTTTTACCATTGATAGATGAAAGGTGCGTTCGAGGAACAGGGAACAGCGATGGTAATATTAGTTGGACATGCAATAGGATTCGATAATTTAGAAAGAATTATGATAAAATACTGAGATGCTGGGAGGAGGTTCGAGAGGTCAAGTTAAACTTATAACTCTTGTATATTTCTTTTAACTCCTAAGGTGGTGACCCCCGGCAAGGAAATCGTCAAGGAATTATTGCACTATTCGTGGTAAGTTATTCATTGAAAACAGCACAACAGCCAGGAGTTACTAGCATTGATATTTTTTGCTATTAAGGTAACTTCGTAGCAGTAGTTTTTATGGCACACCGGTCCACATTAGCAAACGAACAAAAATCTTGCTATCTATGACCATGCCGTAAAAAAGTGAAGTAATTGTATTGTAATAGCAGCCGTGCAAATCTCACGGTTACGGAAGCGGAACAGCACGGTAAGAAAACCTTTTTCTTCCATTATCTTCTCTTTTACTACTGGGGTTAATACCTCCAAGTCTTCAACATTATTACCAATGGGGCATAGCGGACTAGGATTAGGATTAGGCATGCTTCCACTTGTGCGAGGACAGTAGCCAACTCTTCATATGTACACGTCGTATTGGCTACAGTTCGTCGCAGGTGGTGCTTCACCGACTTCACGCCTGTCTCCCACAGTCCACCTTCTACTACTTAAAACCAGAGGGTGTGGAACACTACCGTTGTTCTGCTGAAATATAAAATGAATGAAAAACCAAATCTCTCCAAGTTCGCTGATTTAGGGTGTTTAAGGATTCCAGTATTGAAAGATTCTTGTGGTAACTTAGGGGATTTTTGATTTCCCTAATTCAATTTGAACCTAATATTCTGACAAAGATAAAAGATATAATTTGGAAGCCGCCAGTAGTAGTTGAGAAAAACGAGTCTTTCAAGAAGAAGCTACTGTTACAGCAACTTCTTGGTTGAATTTCACAGGACGATAGGAAATCAACGCGGCTTTTCCAGCATATGTGCTCATATCTGATGGCATCACTACGGATGTTTTGAGTACATTCTGGTTCCAGCGTCTTCTTGATTACCACCAGCCAAAATACCAATCAGCTAATAAATATGGCTGGAGAGATATTTGAGGTGATATCAGTTTCATGCGTTTCATCTGTTTACATTATCACTCAAACCTTCAATTGAGGGAATTCAGCAATAGATAGCTCTTAAGAGCTCTTAAGACCGAATCCAACTCTATCTGGTAGAAAGATAGAACTCATTCAGCAACAGATTTATCAACAGTCTGCTGATAGTTTGCGGAAGTTTGTTTTTGAATTATATCAAAGAGAACACTACAAATGAAGGATTTTTCACTGATGCGATCATTGGGATTTTGATAATGCTGCCGTCATTAGTAGAGATATTTTACAGCCTGTATACTCTATGCAGCCAATGGAATCGAAATTCGTGTAGTTTAACCTGGCTCTACTGAAGACCTCCAACTGATTCTTTATTGCTGTTTTTGTAATCAAGTCCATAAATAGTTAAGACTTCCTGGCATACTACAGTCTGTTGGTCGATGTAAAAAATAATCAGTTAGTACATAGACAACACACCAAGACTGCAGAGGCAGACAACAAATTCAGTGTCAACAACTTCTTCAATTAAGAACTATCAACGCACCAGCATATCCACTGTTAAAGGAGCTCAAAGATATCGCTAGATCCACCACAACCTCTCAAACCAAACAAAAAATGGCGTACCAACCATATTCAGCCGAGAGATGCACCATTTCATGCAAAGCCATGGTGACTATCATTGCAACGGTTCCGAATTGTACATGTTTGATCAGGACACCTGTCGTTAGTGAGGAGGCATACGTTGATCTCGCCGGCACATGTTTAAGAATAGAAACGATGACTGGAGAAGTCTACAGCAGTCTAAATGTGGCCACTTTGTCAAACTGTTGGTCCATTGGAAACATCAAAAATGTTGTTTATCAACTGGACAGGAAGAATATGTTAAGGACGTTCCATCAAATTCCTGTGAAACCACCATTCGAAATCATTCAGGCTTTTCGAGTTTTCCACAATAAGTTTATGTTTTTACAGAGAACCAGGCCACTCTCATTAAAGTTGGAAGCCATCATCCCATCTAGAAGCCCAAAGGTGTATGAATTCTTTGAAGGTTTTCGAGTATGCTCAATTTTTATAGATGTTACTTAAGGTAGTAGAGAAAAACATAGTTGTCTGTTAATCGTTATCACTAGGGAAAGAAAAAAATAAGTTATGTAAAGTTATTGGCACTAAGACTGCCTTCTACACAATTTGTGTCCTCGGTGATAATAGAAAGTACGTCTGTATTCATCAACTCCTGTGAATTTTGTTAAAACTTTGATTGGATTCGTGGATTTTAATCACGAAAGGACCTTTGAATGAACACTTTTTGTTTCGTCCTCAATACCTTCCATATATATTGTGTAAACATGTTATGGTTATTCAATTTATGTACATATACTTTTAGTAGCATCCCTTGCGTCATCATATAATAGATATTTCAACCTTCCACAAGTTTTATCCTTTTCCAAATGAAAGATACATCCTCAAAAATAGCATCAAACTAGTCTACCTTGTCATACCTTGCAAAACAGAGATAAAATTTGTTAAATTCAATTTCACAAGTAAATTATACAACTCAAGATCAATTGCATCATAGGAAGGAAAGAAAGATCTGTTTGGGTCACGGGGACTCCAATACATATTCTATGATCAGTGCTATCTACAATTTTTCCACTATTTTAAAGTTCACCCATTGTAAAATTTTTCGCAGGTAAAATTGTTGAAAAGTAAAGTACTAGTAGTCAAAACATCTGAATTTTAGCTTCTTTTATTCCACGTGATCTCCACTGAGGTCATATTGTGAATTTTGTTATCATATTATGAATTTTGTTATCCCAGATGTTTTGTTTCAAAATAATCCGGCCCGAAGGACCAATGAATAATTTGAAATGGACAAATTACGATGATTGGTGATTGAGGCAAGTAATAACGCCGAATTATACTTATCAACGAAGTTAATTAAACAAAAGTTAGAATCTTGTGTAAAGTACAGGGTGTTTCAAAACAATTTAACGGATTTATTTATGAATCTTCCATCACTTACTTTAATTTTATGATTGGTGTTTTGTTGATCCGTTATATGTTAATATAATTATGAAATTCGTAGCACTTGTGTTCTGACTAACCTAATTTCAAAAAGTTCATAATTTTTGTGTTTGCTCCCACAATACCTTCTTCAGTGTGTCATCCTTGACTTTTGTCTGCCGCCTGATTAGGGGGATATCGAGGACAATGGTGTATGTTGCTGAGATTTCCTACTATTAGTAGTTGCTGATTTGTGAGTATATGGTGGCTCCTTGTTTCATATTTGTACGATGTTCTCAGGAAATATGAATTCTTGGATCTAGGGCACGTTCATATCCATACAAACAAGATTATTGCTCTTTGTCGTCAACTCAGGTTGAATTCAATTTAGTACATTTACGTAGGCTTTTAGGTTCAATTGTTTTCCGATAGTGCACTTTTTATTTTACACCTGAACAAGGTTTTTTAAATTGCAAATTTTTAAATTGTTTGCCTCCAATTAAAGTTGAGTATTTTCAGTGGCTACGCTTTAAATAATTTACGTATGTAGCGCACAGGTGCATAATGCTAACAAAGATAGTACAAATTTCTCAGTAAAAATTTTCAAATTTTTCCTACTCAAATTAGACGCGTCTCAAAATATGTATTCATATTGGAAATGTGCGAGGAAGATTTGAGAGCTTTTAATAGCAACGCGATCTAGGTGTGAACTTCAGAATCAATGTATTCAGTACTTAGAGAAGAGCTATTTTCAAATAAATCATAATTTTCTTATTTTTTTAGATTACTACATTTTAATAAATCTTAAACTACGATTGGAGAACAGTTTTGGACGATGTTTTGTTATTTATCGTGTGTGTAAGCTCCATTGTGGTGCTGCTAACACATACTAGATGGCGCTGTTAATTATATTGATGATGATGCCATAACAATATACCTTTTAATATTTATAATTTCTGTTATCCAAGGAAACTTTTACAGGGATTAAAGAGAAAAATACCTACGGTGTTGGTGTCGTGTCGAAAAATTTTCACTCCGTAGGAAAAGGGTTGCAAACTTTGGTAAAAAATTTCGGTTTGAGGACTAGATGTGATTTCGAAGAAGTAACAAATGTGCGATTCAGCCAAATAAGAACAAGATTGTTTTATGTTTTTGAAAATCTTTGAAGCGAGAATAAAGAAGAAGCGAAACTTAGACCACAAAACAGAGAGGAGAGGCTATTACTTATAAAATACATGTCCGTGAGAACAGCTTTTTTCTTCTGGTTGAAGAGTGGGGGAGGGACTAGAGCGTTCCTCCTTGTTCTCCACACAATTCCATAGGCAGGGCTGTAAAATTTCTTTGGAAGGGTTCAATAACCTTGAAGAAATTGTTAAAATTATAATGACTTTTAAAATATCTTGTAGATTTCCTTAAAACCCAAAGTATATATCACCTGAAAACTAACTAATCTTCTGTTTCATCAAAATATATCGAACGTTCATCTCGCAGAAGTTGCAAATTTTACCGACGACATTTAAGAAAATACTACCAAAGTGGATCGGAATTTTAATGCGTGGGTGACTTCTTTTTCGCCTGATTGTTTCCGTTCTAGTTCCCTTGTATGCTCGTACTTAAAGCTGCATACTCGGTGCATCGTTGTGTATGTCCGTAGCCGCTTTTTAATAGGAACTGCAGGCTTACGTAAATTTGGGAATTGTTAGTAATTGAGATTTTGCAATTTTCCGAATGGAGCTTTGCTATATATCAATACTTTAAACTTGTTAAAATAAAATAATGCAAACATTGACAGTGTCATGTTCTTGTTTTTCTAGGGCGAAGCGCAGCTAAGACTCGCACAGAGATGATAGAGAATCTATTACGACAGACCATCGAAATGGGAACATTACCTGTGAAAATCGATGAGGTTCTTGGACGGATATAGATGAAAGCGTTTGATGATGGATAAAAATGTGTGGATTAATAAATTTACCGTGAAGTGCTTCTTCCCTATTTCAAATGTATGTAAACAAAATTCCTTTTTGACCGTGTTTCTGGATTAAATTTAAATGTTTTAGGATGAAAAGAGATGTGCAAGGGAGGTGGCGGCGATTATTACTTTTTGAGAGTCTCAATGTAGCGAGGGATTGGAAGGAATGCACGTATATCTGCGGTATGAATTGCATTCAAATAACCTCCCCTCCAAAGATCGAGACGATTTCCCTTGACGGAGAAGGCTAGTTTCTTATTAGTGGCTATGAGTCCTGTAGTAGCACAGCCACTGTATTGTCAGATTTCGCCACCTCAACGTAGTTAATGAGGTACAAGTGAGGACAAGGAAGAGCTTGGGGATGTGTGGTGGATCTTGCTTCAGCTCTGCGTCCTTCGGAGTTAATGCAAGGCGGAATCCAAGTATAGCGTGGCTATTTGTAGTGAACGTCTTTTATAATAAAGGAACAAATACTGACTTTAGATTTGCTTGCCTACAGGCACCCACCAGACTGCAAAGCATCATACGACACTTGAGGCATTGAATAATGCGCACATTTATGCAGAGGGTATACAATGTTTCATCGAAGTTCGTTGGTAGTTTTTGATACTACCTCCACAAAGTTGGTAGCGCCGACTCATCGAAGTGCCCATATTGCGGAAATGGTAGGGACGACGGCAGGCATACGCTTTTTATTTGCAACGATTGGACTAAAAGAGAATACCTACCGACTGATCTTCTGACCTTTGATGAGTTTTGTTCCGGAAGTATTGATCCTAAAAGAAGAGTCTTGGAGGATGGTTCAACGTTCTGTTTAGATGTCCAGGAACACAAACAGAGAATGTATAATAAGATTTCTTCTTCTCCGAATGCTGCTGAGATGTCGTGGACAAATGTTTCGAGTAAATTCCATTAGGATATTAACAGCAGCTGTTGAAATTCCAAAATGGTCGATGGTTGGAGACCGCCAGAAGTTCCTGATTAGGGGAGAAAAGTGCAAGATCGCGACTTTTGATTGGTTGAAATAATTGAGGCGATTAAAGCAAGGGTTGAGCTAGGCTAGTGGTAATGTTTTTGAGGTGTTTACCGCCTGTGTTCCTTTTGAGCGTCAGAGGTCGCCTGCAACCTTATCCCCTTGGTTTAACAGAGAGTTGAGGGTCCTGTGGAATAGGAGGAACAAACTCTGAAGGCCTTTCTCAGGACTGGGGACCCATCAGACCACCAGTGGTTTGAGGCGTGCTTCAACGAGTTCAAGACACTTTCTTCTGCTCTTTACGAGGAGTATATTGCTAACATTCGCGGTAGCTTATTCAGTAATCCGCGTACCTTTTACAAATTTATCAACACTAAGAGGAAAGTTGACAATTACCCCACATCCATATCCTTTGAAGGGAAATCTAGCAATGATGCATATGAGATCTGCGACATGTTTGCCGCATTTTTTGAATGTGCATTTGTATCTTCCAACTTCGAACCGGATATTGATAACTTCGCACACATTGACAGCCATCCGTGTGCAGCTGACATATCTCCATTAGTTTCGGATGAACTCATTCTTTCCCATATCAATTTCACTTCGGGTCCTGATGGTGTGCCCCTGCAGTGATCAAGTCATGTTCCGATGCCTTGGTTGTTCCCCTTCGCATTTTCTTTCAGAAATCTCTCGGTGGTGGATGTTTCCCTAAACTATGGAAGAACTCCTTCATTATTCCTATTCACAAGAAAGGTAGTAGGAATGAGATTTCTAATTACAGACCGATTGCGAAGTTATCCTGCATACCCAATTTGTTGGAGTTGATAGTTCTTTCTCAGGTGTCCCCGCAATGTAAAAATATTCTTTCGCCCAATCAGCACGGTTTTGTATCAGGCAGATCCACTACAACAAACTTATTGGAATTTACCTCTAAGGCAATATGTGAACGACATGAAGATTTTCTCCTTCATCAATGACATTGACGACTGCACTTCTCTTCAAGAGGACTTGAATGTTTTCCATCCTTGGTGTGGCCACAATAACTTGAAGCTCAACATAAGTAAGTGCGAGGTTATGTCATTCTTTTGGAGGCGTGATACTATCAGCTAAGACTACACATTTGCCACGGCCGACATCCCTGGCGTGCAGTCTGTTGTCGACCTTGGCGTGGGGCTTGACTCAAAGCTCGATTTTATTTCCCATATTAACCACATGGTTTGCAAGGGTAATTCCATGCTTGGTTTCATTATGCGCTGGTCTAGGAAGTTCTCTGACCGTCAGGTTTCATTAACATTATACAGCTCATTCGTCAGACCACTGCTTGAGTACGCGTCTCAGGTATGGAATCCATTCAATGCCGTGCACGTCGATCGCATCGAGTCGGTTCAGCGCAGATTCGTTAGATTCGCACTCAGAGATTTGCCTTGGGACGATCCTATGATCCTCCCGCCTTATCGCGAGCGTCTAAATCTTATTGGCCTGGCCTCTCTGGAGAGGCGACGCGGAATTGCCGACATAGTTTTCATTTACCAACTCTTGAACGATAATATTGACTCTTCGGAGCTGCGGGAAAGGGTGTCCTTCTGGGCCAACGCTCGCAACCTGAGGAGTGTCCCTCTCTTGCACATTAACTCCTCTAGAACAAACTACGGTAAGCAGGAACCTATTAATAATTTTGCATGCTTGTCAGGGGGCCCAATCTTAACGCATTTCTCTGAAATATGTGAACGCTTATGCGGAGACGGGTAAACGTTGCTTGCTACCTCGCTGAGAAGTGCGCCTTCTGGGCTATTATTATGATGATAGGTATGACATTATCGTAATGAAAAATATAGTTTATTTATTTGAAAGATGTTTTGTTAGAATTCAGTTATTTTTATCTATCGCTAAAGAATTACGGTGGGCTCACACACCATTACCTCACTCTTTAACAACGGGAAGAAAGATATTTGTCCTCGTTCTCCTGTTTCAAAATCGGAAATATTTTTAATATTTGTTGAACCATACCAAGGCTTATCAGAAATTACTTTTCCAGTCAATATTTTCCTTATGATGGCAATCACCTAGGGTTCCTTTTATCAGCGCAACTTCCTGGAATAATATCACAACTCACCCTCAGTCTATTTGCCTAGGAAGCACACAAAACATCGATTTAATCAGAGCAATAATTGTATACTAGGAAAAAAATTTTATACAAACTCACAGACACTACGTTGCAGGCGGCATTCAATTAAATGTGTCATCCCCTTATCAACACCTGGGGCAAACTGACAACTCTAATACGTTGTTGTAACCACATCCCTATGTCCAATTTAGAACCGATTCCGCACCCCTAAAGCTTTCAACCAAGTCCAGAAGAAAATCAATTTTACGCATGAGCGGGTAAATGATAATTTTAGGTCGGGACTCAGAATTGGGTGTATTTTATCTTTGGTCGCATCTACCATTCCATTCTGTCTGCAACGACAAACTTCCCTTAGATGTCTCTCAAATAATGCCAAAATAAACAAAATTTCGTGAACTTAAGTCAACCGTTGATTGTTCATCCCTCAAATATTACAAGGGAGTCATCGAAAATGGTTACAATTTTCACGTGGTATTTATTATGAAGCACGCGTGCTTGTTGCTCGGCACAACTCAACGGTCTCATACAGACTTACTTCAACGACTTAATCCCTGCAGTACATGCATCGTTCTTGTATCGTTTTATCTAAATTTTGGAGGGTTCGAAGAGGGATCATGTTTGTCCAGAATACAATCACCCGGATAGGGTGGATTAGTTTATGTCAGAATTGATGCATTGAAACGAGTCTGTCGGAAGAATGGTTAAAGGAGGGCATAATCCACGTTATCACGGTATTTACTTAACGACTAATCGTGGATATGATTTCACTGATAAAAGTTTTTGAGATTTAAACGAAATTTAATTATAACTACAACGATTTCAGGACGAGGTGTTGTTTGTAGTAATTCCGCTAAGCATAGTGAGCTGTTAATGCATCTGTTTCATGGCAATCTATTACTATCAATCGGGTATTAACTAGCTTTTGTTAAGATAATGAAATTATTTGTAGGCTCGAAAATATATCAAAAAATTTGCGAAACAAAATAGTAAGTTTTTGTAATTTGTATAAGTAAGTATATAAACCTCTTTGTTAGATACTTTGGCTGTAAATGTACATTCAAAATTATTATCACACTTCCGAGAAGGTCAATTTTGTTCAAGAGCAAGCTATCTTTGTCGAGTTGGTGTAAGATCTTCTTATGTGCTTTCCATTTGATTATTCGATGTAGTAACAGAGGAAGAACTTCTAAAATTTCCATAAGACTGGTGCATATTGCAAATCTAAGCATTTTCTCCGGGGCTTCTACAATAACCTTTGCTTATCATTTTATTTATAGAAAACTTTCCCAAGGATATCAAAGTCAGGTTCTCCTCGAATTCTATTAATCCACAAGGCCGTTATGTACCCCAGGGTTCTATAATTGGTCCTCTGCTCTTCTGTCTTTACATTAACGATTTTCTTGATGTTCTCTGGGTTGTTTCTGATGCTAATGATGTATAAATTTATCTCGGCCGACCAATCGGCTTGATGGAAGAGTGCCTTGTAGACAGATATAGACAGATATATAGACAGATGGCATACTCGAATGAGCATTATGACGTCAAAATATTTTTGTTTAAATTTCATATAAGTAACTCGGGTGCTATGTCATTTTGACATCATAATGATCATTCAAGTATGCCGTCTGTTTAGGGTATTTAGCCGCATCAATGATGATATCCAACAGAAAAAAGTTTGATCATCATTCCTAGTAAGTTGAATTGTCTGCCTAGTTATAGGAGTGAGATTTTGATGCTAGTACTTTGCTGCTGGTGCTATTCAATAATACAACTCTTCCCTACACGGATTCTGTTTCGAATTTGGGAATAAAGCTCAATTCAAAGCATACCTATTGTCACAACGTTAACGCTGCAATTGGAATGATTTACGGTTGTTTGAGGAGGTTATGGATTAATTCCAACGTGTTATCACTTAGCTTACACATCAAATTAGCTAAAGCCCTAATAGTCCCTCATTTTACGTACGGAAGCTTGGTATTTCCGACTTCGGATGCTACTTGTCGCAGGAAGTTATTAATGGCATTTAATGACCTGCTACATTTTGTACACCGTTTGCCCCGAAAAAGTCACTTAACTTCCATACTCGGTTGTGACTTGATAAGCTACCTAACCTTACGTGGGCTTAAATTTATGCACAAGCTAATTTACCTGCAACGGCTGTTCGAAATTCGAATTTCATTTCTTTCATTGAACCAGGCATCTCGACATTTGACCACTCGTGGCACATTTTATAAGAGCCTTTTCTTTTTTATTATTCTTCGTTTTGTTTCCTCTTTCTTTTTACTTTTGTTTTCTTTCACCTTTCGCTTGAAATTTATATGTCTATATCTTAATATAAATTTCTAGCGGAAGGTGGAGGAAAATTAGAATATAAACACTAAGATAAAAAAATAAAGTGGTATCATAAACAATAAAAAACAATAAATTAATTTGAACTGTATTTTATATTTGCCTTTTTTTCTCAATCACACTTGGCTTACACTCAAGATTGTAATATCTTTGTACTACCGAATAAATTACTATTATTATTATTGTGGAGGATTTATCGTTTTTGTTCGAAAAATGGAACGCCTTCCTAATCCATGCTTAAATAACTGCGGCCTATAGTCGACAGGAAAACCAGAAGATTGTAATTTGTTCCACAGTCGTAAAGTTCGGCTCAAGAAGGATTCTCGAAACTTCACTGTTCTTTACGGTCTTGTCTTGAGGACGAAGGGATGAAGACGGCTCGATGCCCGGGTATCACGCGTAGGAATTGCTCTACAAGGAATCAGAACAGAGATTACGTTGGAACAGTGCCCATTGAAATAGCAATAAAAGAGCCCCTTCATTTCTTGCAATAGCAAAGATGTGATCTGTCCAACTAAGATTGTTGGATACCTGAACCTCTACGATGTTCAAGTTAGGGAAGTTTGGAATGCTCACCCCATTGACAAAAAGAGGTGGAGGAGGGTTAGGGGTCTTTTTGAGAGAAATCAGACAGCTTTGGGTTTTAGATGCATTGACTTCGACGCAATTGGCCCTACCTCAGGCAAGAATTTTAACAATATCGTAGTTAAGTGATACAATCATACATCTTCGATTATTACCAGTAGCAATTCTACGAGAGTCAGCAACTGATCC
>QYTT01091188.1:53943-68089 GCA_006980735.1 Dasypogon diadema
AATTCTCAAAGGATTTAAAAAAAGGATAATTGTATAATTCCTTCTGGTGATACGACCTTTTTGTATGTAAGGTGGAAAAAAAGAACAGGTATGGGGATTTATGGTCTGAATCACCGAAACGTTATGTCGATTAAAGGTAAGTCACGTTGGGGTAGTAGGGGTTATGCAGCTGCCACCACAGAAGATAAAGATGAGATAGATGAATGGGCTCATTCTCCAGCAAAAGATCTTTTATAATAACATCAAAGCCTCTCGGCCAAGCGATATCAAGAACAAAAAAATTAGAGAAAACATAGTGACGACATCCAACAAGGACGAAGTTTTATGTGGTTTCCAGGATATAAGGGATTTAAGGATGGGGTTCTAGTAAAAGATTTACAGGACCTCAGCCAATCGTTTGTTTTCCTGTATACCAATTTAAGGGCCTCATTTGAACACGCGGCTTGAAATTATGTGCAAAGAAGTGGAATGAAATTCTGAGATTGAGGCATTTCAAATTAGAAATCTCCAATTGCAAGCCTTTTGCACTAGTAGAAACCGTGAAAGGTTCACATACTTGACCGTTCATCCTCTGCAATAAAATCATAGAATAAAAGAATGGAAATCAGACGATTTAAAAGATTTCATAGATTTTTTATATATAAAAGTACTATCTATAAGAATTACCAGGCATTTAATTTCCACATTTTTATCTCAGAATTTTTTCCACACAAAACAAACATTTTCTCTTCCCTTCCGCTTAAAATTGAAAATTTCCCAAACATTCCCAAAAAATATCCCAACTCACCTGAATGGAGAAAGAAAACTGCTGAAAATCCACAGGTAAAAATCTGGATAACAGTTGAGCTGGCAAGCACGAACCTCACGATGCCGGAAACAAGAGGTACACCGTGAAGAGGAGTCTCACTCCCCTGGGTTGAATGTATTTTGTCCTAGAGCTTGTTTGGTAGAATCTCCGTGCGGACGAGAGCAGTTGGAGACGGGCTTTCAATGCGTTCGGTAGGGCTGGAATTCGTCGCCATTTAGCCAAGTGAGTCTCGTACTAAAGTGCAATTTAGTTGTTTATTTGTAAGACGCTTCCAGCACCAGCAGCGTACACGCGTTCGTTGGCCACACTCTGCTCTGATCATCGCACTCAATGATAGGTCGTCGATTGAAGAAGAACAGCCCAAAATTTCAATTGGAAAATAGCACCAGCAGAGAAACCCGCTGACTACTAGTTCAACTAGTGAATGGTAATGGCAAAGGGTCAGAATTAATTCGCCAGTAGCAGCCGGGAGTGGATTTCGTGGTGCTCCCTGCCAAAGGGATACATGTCCGGGCAGTGCCTGAAGTGAAATTATCCAAATGCATGATGCAAATCAATCGGGTCTAAAGGATGCTCTACAATCGGTACACAATAGAAGTCTGGTGGTTGTTGTAGTTGTGCTATGCTCCCGAAATTCGGCTATCCGCTTAGGGACTAAGTGGATTTCGTATAGCTTGTGCGCTTATATAGTGTTACTGAGTGTCGAATAAGAGGAAGGTGTCTTAACTGTGTGCCTATGAATGAGAACACTCCAGTCGCCTAGTGTGTGCGACACTACAAGTGATTATATCCAAGCAGTGCGGTTTGCGGAGAGGAGTGCATTACTCCTGATAGGACGGATTACCAAGGTGTTCGGAGGACAGATAGGCTAAGTGCTTGTCCAACACTTAACGTTGTGTGTCCGCCCAAATTGGTGTATTGTGATTGAGTCGTTCAGGTCTGGTCTTTTGTTGACAAAGGCCTGACATTAGCCGGTTGTGGTGATGACTGTTTAAAGCCGTCGGCAGATTCACCTAGACAGCACAGGACAATGTCTTCTCAATCCTTGACCACAAGCAATTGAGAGGAAGGTAGACGCCAAGAGATCCACCAAATGCACTCAGGAAGGTGAGTAAATTAATTCCAAATAACGATAGGATTCTATTGCGTTGCTCTGTTGTTCACCAGGAGACGCTAATCAGGCTCATTATCCACCTGGAACAATTGCACTTTAAATGGGTTTAAACAGCTTCCAGAAGAACTCTTAAACTTCATAAGACTTTTATTTCCGCGCACTCAAGATGCACAGGATACACTTGCTCTAATAGAGCAGCTCAGTAATTTGCAGAAAATGTTCGATGAAGTAATGAGCTTAGCGTGTTGCAAATTGATGTTGGAGCAAATTCCACTTGAATAGTTTCAAGCTAAATCACTTAAAATTCTAGTTGGAAAATTAACCCAGATCTGAAAGAAACAAGTGCTCATCATCAACGAGATACAAGATCGAATTGGAGTTAATTAGTTGCAGAGTAAAGATTTTCTTTATGGTGCAGGATAATACTTCAAAACTCAACTTATTTGTTCTGGAGTTAGGTTTTTGTATGGAAACATTTTGTTAAAAAGCAATATAGATACATATAGATAGATATTTAACGGGAAGATGAGAATTTCTAAAGAAGGATATGTTGTGTTAGGTTTGTAGAGGATAATAAGAGCTTTGCAGTTTAAGTAAGTACTCAAGGAACAATCCGACATTGAGTTAGTGCATTGTATAACACTTTAATCCGTATATAAGACGAATACAGTCATTAACGATCCTATTTAATAAAGGAATGCACGCGGGGCCAGTGATTGATAAAAAATTCTGCCTTTAATCAAATCCTTGTTTATTCCGGGTAGGTCATAAATAAACACTGCGAACAGTAACGAATCTGTAATAATTAGTACTCAAAGTATCCTCGACAAGACAGGAAGATGACCAAATGTGTTATAATTTCTATAATTGCACAGCCTTACATCTGTGTAATTCTTGATTGCAATTTGGACAGCACACCAAGTGCTGTATATATAGAAATACTGGAGGGTCGTTTAACAATGTCTACCATGAGAAATTATTACATAAGTTGTCGCGCGATTTCCAAAAAGTTGTATTGAGTAATGACAGCTGTTTTGGCGCCCTATTTCTAACTATTGAAGAGCATAATTTCAAAAGGGTCTAAGTGTCAAAAACAAGGATAATGAGATTTTTTCACCAAATGGATCTACAAACCAAACCCAATGATATTTAAAAGGACCTATGCGCCTAAGAAAAGGTATACAGATAACTCATAGTTGGAGTCAGAAAGGTGTGAATGTCAATACTAGCTGTAAGTTGTTGGGTTTTGGCGAAGAAGAAAACAAGTGAAGTGTTGATTCCATATTTCAATATGGGTGAGATTAAGAATAAAACGCCGTCCATGCTGTACAGAAAGTGTTAGAAACGAGAGAACAAGACTAAAAACTTGTGAGCTTAATAACTCAATTATTGCTTTTTGGCACTTAGACCCTTTTGAAGTTAGGCTCTTCAATTGCAGTGTTCCACAGGATTCGATTTTTGGTTCCTTGTTCTTCTGTCTGTACGTACCAACGATTTAATCTGAAGTCATACGGGACACTAACATTCATACTTATGCAGGAAATATGTAAATTTATTTTTATCATGGTACTGGACTAAAGGAAAATTATATATATTATCTATGTAACTTATTCAAAATGGTCTCAAAGTGAATCCTAGCAAATCTAAGTGCATTGCTTTACCCTGTGGATAACTCGATAAACCTTGCCACTTTAAACAACATCATAATTCCGTATATGAATGAAGTTCGTAGCTTTGTTGTATTTCTCAACTCAGATATGAAATGCTAATTTGACCAAAATATATTGTCCTCTCCGTTGTCCCGCTGCACCAGAGAATTAAATTATTAGATCCCTGGCAGCCCGTGACATATTCCTAAATCTATTTCTAAATAGGGCAGTAAAATTTTGCATACCTAGATATCTTATTGCAATCTTCGAAGAATCTTACATTCTTCAGTTGGGTTGGGTCCCTCAATGCCTTCAAAAGACTCCTCTAAATAATAATAGTGAGTTTCCGAAGAATCAGTATTAGATTTCAATAACTGGTGCATAAAAACTATGTCCTCAACTCTACATCGATTTTTCAAGAAAATCATATCGACAAGATTAAGCTGTTTATGATATGGTGAAAGAATCACAGAGTCTTTCGAAGGCAGATTCCTATGCGCTGAACGATAGACAATGGAAATGATTCCAGACCTGAGATGCGTACTCAAGTAGTGGTGTGGTGAAAGAGTTGTATTTCCCTAGGGGGGAGGGATGCGTTGTCCGTTTCCGCGGTGGACCCCTCTCGGGGTGAGAAGGGGACAAGACCCCCCTAGGGTGCGTAACGCATTCCGCCCTCCGCAAAAAATTGTTATTGAAACTCTAAGTTTAGCAATGTAGGAGTTGCCCGATTTGTTTTATTTTCTGTCAGGCTATTTTGATTTTCGTTCCTTCGTTTTGTCCGTAGAAACGCAGAAGTAGAAAAGTTGTCTTCTGAATTGAATGAAATAACCAACGATTTTAAATGTGGAAATTCTGGAATGTTCTGAATATCCTGGATCTTATGATTCCAATAATATTTATTAGTGTGACTATATGTCCCAGTTCGATATATGAAACCAAGTAGTAAAAAGTAAAAACGATTTTATTTTGTATATTTCACGTCAAATTAAGAATGCTGGCCTCCAATTTTATGGGGCACAACTTCTTGAAAGCACACAAGCAAAATCGGACGCTAATTTTAGTGGAGAAAGACATATTGCGGTGACCGAACAAGCCGAGGCGCATGTCTGTAGATTTTCTCCTCTGTTGGCGTGGGTTAAAATCCTGCACAGGGCGCGGCGATATATCCTAGTGGTTGAGGCAATTATACTGACGAAAATTATACTTGCAAAGCCTCTAGGATGTTGCAAAGTAATTTCAGGAAAAGAAGAATTTTTTCTAGACGATCAGCTATATAATGTTATTGAAATAGAATAGAATCTGCGTACTAGACAAATTATTTATTGTACATATGTTGAAGTTCTATCGGCAGATGCAGCCTGTTGCCTAAAATCTATTTTGTCATTTGTGAAATGAGTTTTAATGCGAGAAGAAATGGACTTACACCGAGAGCAGTAGCATCAAAGTTTGTTTTTCCAAAGAACATTTCATGTAGCGTTCACAATTGAGAAATTTTAACCTGACAAATGTTGCAAGTGAGCCACAAATTTTAGCATAACATTATTACTGTGCAACATCCCAGTGGCACCCAGATAAATCGCCGGGTCCTGTGCGGAATTCGAACTCACGGCAACAGGGGAGAAAATCTATACACGTGCGCCTCAACCTGCTCAAGTGTACACTGTTTTCTTCAGAAGTACCTGTTACCTTCTTGAAGTTCTCAAAGGCCTGAAAATTGAGAGGCTTAATGTTCCACCACGACAGTGCGTATGGCGCAGAATGCGTGGTTTCAGTGTTCCCAGCTCTCTACACATCTCGCATTTGTCGAAAAATATGAAGAAAATTTTCATATTAAATTGTTTTTTCTGAAGATTAATTATAGAAATGGTAAGGAAAATTATCGGGAGCCACTAATAATTTCCACCTTTCTCGTTTTATGTCTTTTATAGTTAGTTGCCTTGCACCATAAAAATATAATTATTCTGCATCCTGATTTTCTACAAGCCGATCCTTTTGTTTTGATTTCTACAAAGCTCTTTGAACAAAACAACTCTAATCAAGTAAGATACTAAAAAATCATCTTTCTCTATGTTTTCTTCCAGAAAATTCAATCAAAATCAAAAGGAGTCACATTGAAGTGAAACTAAGTGGAAGAAAGTGTTTCAAAGTTGTTTAAGGAAAAAAGATAAAGAGAAAAAATAATTAAGTGAGATCATTTCAGTGTGTAGTGAAAGTGTGTATCTAGGTGATTCGGAGAAAATTCCCCAAAGGTAAGTGCTAAATCTTCTTGACACACTACTAATGAAAATATCTTTGTTTTCGTTTTTGTTTCTGCTACCCCTTGAAAAGATCTAAATTCTAGTAGCTTTCCTCAAAGATTTTTGGACTTATGTTATTTTTCAAAACAGAACAAAAGTTCGAAAAGATTAAATTTTTTTCTGGCTGGAGTGATACCTGAGTGCCAGTCCAAAACACCGCAAATGGTGCTTGTGTTCTTCCTTGGGTTCAGTAAAATTACTAAAATCTCCTCAGGATATATATGAAAAGGGGATGAGAGCTCAAAGGAATATTTGTATGTTTTGACTGACAGTCAACAGACAAAAAAAGATATAATCATATTTTTCCTCTATATTCCTTGTTACCACGCGGTATCAACTGAAATCGAATACTCAAGAAAAACAACCTTAGATCGATTCTCCCGTTGGCCAGTAATTGTTAAAACCTTTTTGAAATATATACCCATCAACCGCCGGAGGCAACATTTATCCATCCCGTGCACAGGAATGAAAAGATCTTAATTAGGCGACTAAATTATAACATCAGATCTTATTATCGACACAATTAAAGTGAAAAAACATCGGGTGAAGGGCAGGCAAATGCGCCATTCCTTGTATCGAAAGCAACCGATTATTAGTGGGCCTCCAAATCGACTTGAAATTTATTCAGAATCACGTTTCCATGGTATTCTGACTTGAGGCGCCATTTACGATTTACCTCAGCATAGCATTGTTATCGGGCGAGTTCTTCTTTCAATTGGTCTTAGCTAATTGTGTATTGCAGATGAAATTGTAATTCCTGTTGTGGGCTCTTTGTGGAGTACTTATAATTAGTGAGAAATTAAGGCAGATTTAAGGTATTCCCTGTAGCTGATGGTCATAATGATGACAAAGGGAACATATGAACGGGAGGGATGCTGAAGACCAGAAATCCTAGTAATAAGATAAATATGTATCTGAAAGAATGGAGAATGAATTTGAGAGAATTTTTCTTCATTTATGGTATACTGTTGACATAATCAAGAAAGAGGGATGAAAGTATTTCAATTTTTCCTTGTGCAGTAGGAAGAATGTTTTACGAGAAGAGCACTATACTTTGAGCTTACAAATGAATTAATAATTTGTTAGTGAAGTTGTTGTGAAAATAAACAGAAGACTTCGAAAAGAGCGCTTCATCTTCAAAAATCATCTTTCCAGGGTATTTTCTGAAGCGTGCAAAGGCATAAAATTAAACAAGCGATATGGCCTCCTTCGAAATATAAAATTTTCTCTCTTGTTTTGCTTCCCACCATCGCTTTTGAAAATAATAAGAATAAAGTATGAGGCTATTGATTGCAAGGTTTCTTATACTAAAAAAGGCGAACTTTGGAGTAGTTCCATTTTACCATTAAGTTTTCTAATTTGATAGTTATTCGGAGTCCCCCCACAGATAAACTTCCAAACTTCTGGTAGAGTGGTAGGTGAAAAACTCTTAAAGAAGCTCATCCACAATGATCGACTACAACATGGGGAACAGGACCTCTTCTTGAGGGCAGCTTCTGGAGACTGTTATCGTGATTCTTTCAGTCCCAGGTAAACTATTATTCTTTAGTCCCGTCAATATCTACGAAGGCGCAGAAAGTGTTTTTTTTTGTCCACCGCTGCTCTTTCTAATTTGGCTTTTAACACGTTCACGCGAGAACTTTATGAGAATATTACATGATAAACTAAATACAATATGAGAAAGCTCTCTTACCAAGAAAGCCCCGGCCTGAACGTGTTAAATAGTGTAGAACTGCCTGGTAGGTATATGGTTCCTTCTTCATAAACGAGGATGGACTTATTGGATGATATAACTTGGCCTGGACAGTAAGTTGCCTTCAACCTCTTGGTATAAGCACTACGCTTACACCTTTCCACACTTTGGTTATATAAATCCAAGAGCACAAGTTGCTTTAAGAAGTTTTGCAAATATTGCTGATAGTTCCTCCGTCATATACTGTAAAATTGTTTGGAATATGCCATCTCCTCCTGAAGATCTGTTTCCTCAAATTGTATTCAGTTAGGGTTTTTTATGCAGTCTCTTTCCTTTCAATAATACCTCCTCTTTTTCCTCATTGATTATAGGGCCTTCTAGCGTTAATTCTTAGCATCGCTAGCTTTATACTTTACCGTGTAACTTCCCTACATTTTATAGGTCTGCACCACAAGAAGCTGTCATTAGATTTTGAGGCTGGATTGACATAGAATCAAAATCTGCAGGTTTCCAAATTTCAAATTTCATTAAATCCACCCCGGTTCGTTCACGATAGGAACACCAGTAAATGAGCATGGGGGCTGTAAATACCTTCAAAGGTAGGAAACCTACTTGCTTGTCTAAACAAATATCTCTGTGGTCAAGCATTGATTTCTCTGTGAAACACGCCAATTAATCATTGAGTTCGTCAGGTTAGGGTTAGGTCACCTCTTGGTGAGAAGTATCTGTGCAGCTGGAATCATTTCGTTTGTTAGCAATTTCTAAATTATTCTTTATGAGAAACAAGGTCAGTAGAAGTACTCGGCAATAGTATTCTACATGAATATGAATGATTAGAACTTCCAAAAAAAGCAGTGATAAGCACAGTGTAGGAGGGCACCTTCATTTTGTAAGCAATTCGTTAGGAATTTAATAAAAGTAACGACCAGTTCGATGCATTGATTCAGTTCGCGATTAGTCATGCGGGTGAGTTGATGCAATTCCATGTCCAAGTAAAACTTGATGAAATTATCCTGTAAATAGGATTCACTTCTCATTAGTGCATCGATTTGTTCCTGCCGTTGCTAGTGATGCTGCATCATTACCGTTATCCTCAATAACAGCAGCACGTCCAACCAGCTATCAATATACACCCCTGGATTATCTACCCAACTCATGCACATATGACACAGCGAAATGTTGGCCAGAGCTCGTCTAAATTGCATTCCAGAACTGCTAATCTCACACCCGATATTTAATTTTCATTTGACCACGAGATAGCTAGCTTATATTGTTCGGAGATACGAGCTGAAGTTATTAATCAATCCGAAGTCACCGTTGACTCAATGAACGACCTCCGACAGTTGATGATATGGTCAAGCCGTCTGACGTCCCTCCACTATCAGGACATGTAGTTTTCTTGTGAATACGAAAGTTGGACTAGGACCGGCGGGTTGAATTGAGAGCAAAAGTTTGCTCTGCAAAGATTTAATTAACTCAACAAAACGAACGATAACTGGGTCCAGATACTATAGGGTGGCCTCCTTTCCCTAGAGATGAGGCTCATCTTTTGTGTCTTTTGTTATGTCATCATAACCTCACCAAATATCTATTCTCGCCCCCCTTTTTTAATTAACCAATTTTAGGCCAGATCCATAGACACTTCGTGGCATAAAGTTATGGCGCTATACCGCACACTGCAGTGCTGCAGTCAGTATCCAGCGACACTGGTACCAGTTACCCTCCCCTATAAAGAGGTCCATCAATCGTTCAATTTCTATTTTCATAGTGTGATTAATTAAAGGAGTCTCGGTCGTCGTCGTCGTCGTCGTTGTCGTATTTATTTTCTTGTTTGGTTCCTGTCATATGAAGAGCCATCCGAAGTTAGTACACTCACACAAACATGCAAACGGTCATACATTCTCCAAGCTCCCAAGCAGGTTTATGTCTGGAGGACCATGTCACATTGGATACAGAATATACAGATGCCACTGCCTAGCACTGTTCTCCAACCCGAGTTGATTTATTTCCACACAAAGAATATTTTCGTGTAATTTGAAACTCGACAAAAGTCAGAGAGCCTTACAAGACCTGTCAAAGGGTTAGACCCGTTGTTTGTAATAAAATTTATTACTTGACGCGCTTAATATTTTTCCACGCTACATTTATTTTTTTTAAGTGTCTTCCTCGAATGTGATATTTTTCTGGGGCGTGTAAATTGAATTTTAGTCCCGTTTTTCGGCTAATTAAGGAGTACCCGGTGGCAGGCGACTCACTCATTGGGATGCCTTGTTTAGTGTCTAATCTAGTTTGGGTTTTGTAGGAAGGGCAACCGATTTCCGGATTAAGCATTCCAACATCTTCCGGGTACATTTGTCACTGACAAGTGTGGTATTTCTTGGAGTGAATCGGAGCAGGAGTAGTGTATTTTGTCCATATGTCAATATTTTTTTCTCTATGAAAAGATGTTCTAAACGACTTGAAAAATGTCAGTGGTTTGTCATTATGAAGTATAATTTTGTGTAGATAAATAGGTAAGCTTTCTTCCGCAATGTGTATTCTGGCATTGTCATCTTGCAAAATTTCAAGTAAATGTAACTTTTAATCTTTAATCTTTTTACATCATACCGTAGGCGAAATAAAATTCCTTTTAGACTTTTGATGGCTTAAGAAATAAGTTCCGTCACCACAGGTTAAGAAGGACGAAAATCATTTCGAAACTCCCTGATTTGTTAGAAAGCTATTTGTTCTAGAGGACTTTGCACTTTTTGGGGGTTTGCATACTCTTCTGTATCTAACTCCAATTGGCGCATGCGATCTAAACAATACAGTTAGTAACCG
Source organism: Dasypogon diadema (assembly GCA_006980735.1). NCBI lineage: Eukaryota > Metazoa > Arthropoda > Insecta > Diptera > Asilidae > Dasypogon > Dasypogon diadema. Next base: position 64,325 of record QYTT01091188.1, read on the forward strand.
CCAAAGCTTAGACCTTGAAAATATTAGGGATATACATCAGTTGGTTGGAATTGCTCTACTATGGTTGTTTATAATTTTCTTATTACTGCTTATAAAATCGGGAATGTTGTTGGAAGTCCTCGATTTTTGTGCGGATTCTTCTAGCAAGTTTCAAAGCTTCCGTAATATTTAATGGAGGTTCGAAAAGTTTCCCCATATTCTTTGGAAGAATTCTTTAAAGGTCTAAATTTTCCGGAGCATTAGAAAATATGCTTGAAGCATGCTTATCCCAGTTATGTTTCCTTCCGATACTTTTTCGGAGATATTTGAGCTCGTTGACGCTTGCAACTATAATTCTGGCAATGGCAGACGACTTAATACTTCTCTTGAATCTGCTGTTCAAGCGTGCTGGTTGACCTTGTACGTATAGAGCGAGGTAATTTGCATAGGCTTGAAAATCTATTTCTACGCTTATCGAAGCTCCGTAAAATAACCGAGTTAATATAACCCAATTAATGCATAATAACTCCGTACCCTGTTACCAAAAAAATGATTTAACATAGAGAATGCGTCTGATATTCCAAGCGAGGAGGACAATGCGGCGTCGAAAAGTGCCACCAAATTAGTCGAACCCATAGATGAAGGACATGTAGAGAAGAGACTGACTAGATTATAGTGGACCGAGAAGAAGGATAGATGGACAATCGCCTACAGTTTTCAATTTGAGCCGACCGTAGGGAGACGCCAAGATAAGCGGAGGAAAGAAAGCGTAAACGTATACAAGGTAGGAAGGAGGCAGCGAAGGATAAGGCGCCAAGTAGTGGTCACGTGGTGAGTGACGGTCGACCAACCTTGGGAAGAATTTAACCTGAAGATGGATCGCTTGCGACACTGTCGTCATATTATGACCGCCCTACTTATAATGGTTTGCTGAAAGTTCGCATTGTGACCTTTTCTCATCAGTCTTACATCATGCAAAAAAAAGAAAAACAATTGAACCACGGATCATCAGCTTTCATTCAGGTACTTTTATTAATTGCAGTCATTAGTGATGATCCTTGAGCGTAATAAGCCACATGATATTTATTTCTCTCTCTATGAAAACTTTTTCAGTGGCCTTAATCTGTCTTTAGTGACGGTCATGACTCAGTTCTCTACAGTCACTTTTATACACCTTTGAAAATGCTGTGAAAATTGTAAAAAAAGACCTGTCGACATTAATCTGGGTCAAATTGCAGTTATAGCCAGAAATTCGTAAATCCATTAGTGTGTGGATCGCCTTTGATGAGGCAATGATTGCAAATTCTTCACAACATAACCCGCTCTCATATCTAAGTCCAAAGTATCTGAACGCACCAGAAAAAGACATAAAGATATAAAGCAGTGCTAGTGTACACCGTTGGGAAATAAGTGTAGAGGTCCCAAGATCTCTTGGAAAAAAAATTTTCTCTCCTCATTTGGTAATTGATGAAAAACACAAAATGCAGAGAAGAGAACACAGAGGGGGACAGGTTTTATGGAGTTGAAAAATTGAACTCATGAACCGAAACAAGGGTGGTTCTTAATTTGAATATTGAACCAGCAACGAAATGATTCACGTATGTGTTGTGTCCACAAAATTCGTCTTAACGACTTGCCTTTATCAGTACTACAAATTCCTAGCTAATTCGGTGGATATATGAGTTCTTTCCACTTGTCTCCCAGTTAATTTTTGCTGTGAACTTCTTGACTCTCCTCATCAGAAGAACGAATAGGAGAAGAAACAGATAGACGTCCATAGAAAGTAAAATATTATCAAAATTTCGAATAAAAGATAAATTTTAATATGAATGTAATCTGACGTGCACTCATGTCTTAAATTTCAGCCACTAATTAAGATATGCTCAAGATAGGTGCAGCACTGTGCCCTGAAAGATAGAGGGAATAGGATATGTTGCTACTTAGGGTCAAAATTGTGTTGTGCCTGACCATCTCTTACATTCCGTACTGGGGTTCAGGTAAAGTGAATTGCTTAAGCCTCCTACTCTAATCGCGATAAAACTAAGTGGAGTGCAATCTCCCGTCAATTTAGTACCGACGACGCCTAATGGATGGTTTTCGATTTGATTGTTGTTGCCTCTGTTGTTGCTTGTTGGACTTTGGGAGTGTTGCGAGCTGTGCTGTTCACTATTATGGCTGGTGATTTTCTTCAGGTTTTCTTTTCCTCTTTTCTAAGTTCAAAATCATCTGAGTATATGTAGAGTATGATGGTGTGTGTGCACTGCTCGCACATATGATGAAGGTATGAAAGCAAAAAGCCAAAAAAATGTAATTTTGATCACAAGACATCATCAACCTTGTCTCATGGCTAATGGGTGTATAGTCCAAAAAATTTATGACCGATAGTAAAGTGGCTTATCCTAAATGGAAATGGAATTTTGATATTAAAATCGAACTTAACGAACGGAGTTATCGTTCTTTTATTTAAATTTTATGGAACGTCTTATGTGATAAGCTTTTTGGAATTGAAGGCGATCTTGGTGCATAGTCAGCACGCTAGATGTACAAGAGTGAGATCAGCCGAAATGATATTAGCCTCATAGAGAATATCAGGATGTTAAAAGAATATTTGTCGTTATGGCTCTCATTGAGAAAAGGTCCGAAATAATTTTTTTATTGCTGTTGCTGCTGCAAAAAAAAGTAGAATTAGATCCGAAACAGAGATTGTCATCAAAATTGGAGCTCTGAAATCAATTAAGAGTTTACTGAACTTTCAGTCAGAAAGCCTGAATAGCACATTAAATATCTGTCCCGAAAAATAGGAAAAAGATTTTCTGCCAACGGAAGGCCGGAAAAACATACGATCAAGAAAGAAACCCTGCGATATTCCATTAAGGAAAACCAAAAAGATGTAGAAATCTTTTTAGAATTGTTTAGCTGGATGTAATTATTAACTTTATGGTTTTAATTTCTGATATCTCAGCCAAGAAAAGACCATTCCGTAATTTTATCATATAATCATTTCAAATATATTAATAACACCTGTAAGTGTTTCAGTGAATTTTACATACAAGTTTAATTATTTCAGCTCTTGATTCAGTTGGAGCAATAATTCTAAGTTCATCATTTTCATTTCAAATTACTAACAGTACATAGTACATATTTATTTGAGATTTTAAATGTCTTTTAATTTTTTTGTAACTGATTTTAACCTAGTTTCATTTTGCATATTCGTCCGTATCACATTTTAATTTATTTAAATATAGACTATACTTTATATTTGTAAGGTTTCAGTAAAGCATAGAATCTAAATTCAATATTGTCCTAAAATTTTTGGAAAAGAGCTTTGCTATGTCATTATTTAAAATCGATTAAATGAACTTTGGTCCTTCGAACCGGATTATAAGTACACAAATTATAGTCAATTAATTTTTAATCGTATGGAGTATATTTCTGATATCCTGAGTTATAAAAAAAAGTTATTGGGTGAGATTTTACGGTCTTTTTCACTCTTTGGGCTGAGCGACCCTGGGTCTATTAAGAAAAATATTAGAAGTAAGGCCATTGGTTTGCTTGTAACTTGATTGACCAGTGCAATTTCAATTTCTTTTGATAGTGCTTGTCGTCCAGTTGTCTGAATCTTTCTAGTTTAAAGGAATTTTTTTACTTTCTCTGGTGTGAGTAGTGAAAAATAAAATAGTAGCCAGAGTAGCAATGTAGAAAATCTTTCAATAACAAAACACGTTCCTGGGAAGTTTACAATCAAAATATTCCCAGAGATTTGTGGTCGTCTTCCATATCACGTCG
>QYTT01091188.1:68109-78469 GCA_006980735.1 Dasypogon diadema
ATATCTGTCCCGAAAAATAGGAAAAAGATTTTCTACCAACGGAAGGCCGGAAAAACATACGATCAAGAAAGGAACCCTGCGATATTCCATTAAGGAAAACCAAAAAGATGTAGAAATCTTTTTAGAATTGTTTAGCTGGATGTAATTATTAGCTTTATGGTTTAATTTCTGATATCTCAGCCAAGAAAAGACCATTCCATATATTAATAACACCTGTAAGTGTTTCAGTGAATTTTACATACAAGTTTAATTATTTCAGTTCTTGATTCAGTTGGAGCAATAATTCTAAGTTCGTCATTTTCATTCAAAATTACTAACAGTACATAGTACATATTTATTTGAGATTTTAAATTTGTTTTAATTTTTTTGTAACTGATTTTAACCTAGTTTCATTTTGCATATTCGCCTGTATCATATTTTAATTTATTTAAATATAGACTATACTTTATATTTCTAAGGTTTCAGTAAAGCATAGAATCTAAATTCAATATTATCCTAAAATTATTGGAAAAGAGCTTTGCTATGTCACTATTTAAAATCGATTAACACGTTCACGCCGGCGCTTTAATAGTAAGAGAGCTTTCTCATGTTGTATTTAGTTTATTATGTAATTTTCTCTTAAAGTTCTCGCGTGTACCACCGGTGGTACACGCCGGCGTGAACGTGTTAAATGAACTTTGGTCCTTCGAACCGGATTATAAGTACACAAATTATAGTCAATTAATTTTTAATCGTATGGAGTATATTTCTGATATCCTGAGTTATAAAAAAAGTTATTGGGTGAGGTTTTACGGTCTTTTTCACTCTTTGGGCTGAGCGACCCTGGGTCTATTAAGAAAAATATTCGCCAGAATATTACCAATGGCCTTAGGTTTGCTTGTAACTTGATTGACCAGTGCAATTTCAATTTCTTTTGATAGTTTTTGTCGTCCAGTTGCCTGGATCTTCCTAGTTTAAAGAAAATCTCCTTACTTTCTCTGGTGTGAGTAGTGAAAAATAAAATAGTAGCCAGAGTAGCAATGTAGAAAATCTTTCAATAACAAAACACGTTCCTGGGAAGTTTACAATCAAAATATTTCCAGAGATTTGTGGTCGTCTTCCATATCACGTCGATCCTTATCATTTCTGTGCAAATATTTGAGTACTCATCAAACCTTGAGTGATTTCTGCCAACAAAGACTGAGTAGTTTTGTAAAAACCTCTATACTGAACATTCGATACCACCATATTGAAAGAGAGTGGTGAGATACACACATGCAACAGCACAATGTATCTATCACAGAAAAGGTCAGTCCTCTGGTGTGACCAGACACTTACGACTAATGTCAGTAGCAATTGAACTGGAATAATCGCTGTTTGTAGCACGGTTGTATTGCCATCGGAATTTTATGTATACGTTTGGTTGAATATCATTGGTCTAAACCATCTGGTCCTGCCGTGAATGACTATTACTATGTCTCGAATCCACTATATTGAGCCAACACTCCTCTGAACAGGGTTGACATATCCGTAGAAGAGCGTGTTCAGTTTAAGCGTTTTGTCACGTCGTCGAATGTAATAAGGTAAAATCCAGCGCTTCCATTCACAGACATCATATCTCTGGTATTTGTAGACCATTCGGCTGTTATATGTAAAATATTATTTCACAAGCACACAACCACCTGCGGCCCACTCCAGCAAGTAGTGGTTTATCAGTCGGTGCTTGCCGATCAACTTTACGGGGTAAAACTGTTTAGGGAGGAAAGTTTAGTCCTTACAGTGCAAATAGGAAGATATCATACAAAATGAATCTGAGCTAGCAGTGTTAGAAACAGGGGACAGGGAAGCACAGTTTTCATTTACATACGAGTACGGGCCCAAGTTGGAATTAAGAGATTGGGCATGAGGTATCCCCCTGTTGCTATAATGATAGGCGGCGGTATATAGTAATGAAATGACAAAAGGCGGTATATAGTAATGAAATGACAAAGTCTTCAGATCAAGGAGACTGTAGTGTGTAATTTTTAAGGGCGGCTGTCATGAAGAGCAAAGGAACAGCGGCATCACCAACTTTTAAGCGTTAGCTGCCACCATAAGAAATTACTTCAAGTTGCGTTCAAGTCCCAGCCTAAAGGCGAAATTGATTTGCAGCTAGCGCTCCGTTGCTATTCCTGGTGATGCCGCTGTTGCTGTTATAACAAAAATCGAACAAGATGAGATAAAGTAATTTACAAAGGCAAGGGAAGGAGCAGATCAAATTCTAGGAACGGTGTGTAGTTTAAGTCAATTAAGAACTAAACAGAAAATATAATTAACACACACGGGAGAGAAGGAGCGATGGCTGGAGGAAGCTATAAATGTCACAAAATACGCTGTAGGCTGTTTTTGCGCCTATACTTCCAGTGCTTCTGGTTTGCTGGGTAATGGTTTTGAGATGATGGGTACGGCTGCCTGGAAATTAGCACAGCCACATTAAACACTCGATATCTTTTATGTTGACACGGAACCTTAAGTGCTTAATTAAATGGGCACGTTTCAATTATATCCGAGAGCAATTCCCGTCAAACTGGAATTATTGAAACTTTTCGAAAAGATTGTGTGATACAGACAGGCAGATGGATGCCAGAAGGAGTAAATTGAAGCAATTTTCATGTATCTATGCTTGAATCATAGTGAGATGAACGCAGAGGAAGGGGTATTGCGTATCTTAGATAGCTATCTATGTGTCAAACTATCAACATAGTCTTTGGTAAGCTTGATTTCGTGGTCACTCAACTTCGACTTAAGAAGTTCCAACCAAATCATACCTATCACATTTTTTTCTCCAAAAAAAGCTCATTAATTCTGGCATTTGACATTAATTACAATTTTAATAAAATAAAAATTCTTTTTATTTAGTTTACGTGTTTTGGGACCTATCCCACTTCTGATTCTATGGGCTTTTTGAGATGGTCAGAGGTAACACAAGAAAAACTCCAAGCGTTCGATATCGTTCAGGTTGCTTCAGGTATCACTCCGTCACGATTGCCATCAGATCCAATTAAGGTTATATGGTTCTCCTTGGTATTGTACTAAAGACAGGTGCGATATGAAAGGAATCTTTGAGTAACGTCATTCGTTAACGTTAAGGGCGACAACAGATGGTAAACTGATGTCTGTTTAAATATAAAATTTGTAAATTTCTCTACACTCTATTCACACAACTACGATATTAATATCTGATTTTGGAAAGTCTAAACTATCTAGAATTTTGTGATAGCAAGTAATATACTTTTCTTTTCTCCAGTTAAATACAAAACGCTTTTTTAAACCATTCTCCTTAGCTCGGACGTATTTTAAGAAAGAGATCATTAAAGCCAGCTGCATTTGTTGTAGGTTATCGTGACAGTGCCGAACTTACAGGTTTTACAGCTGCCACAAGGAATAATGTCACCGATTCATACTGACGGGCATATCCTTGAGTAACTTAAAGTGTACGCGGAAATATCATCTAAAAATAAAAACGAAATAGAGAAGAGGGCAGGAAAGGAAATTTCAGCTAATATAATACAAGGAGTCGCGTAAAAGCATCCCCTAAATCTGGACAGCTGAGCTTATATCTCCAGATACCATCCTTTTACCTTTTAACTTTCCCACATAATGCCTCCTGCTCCCGGTTCGTGCCTTGTAGTTCATTTTTAGCTTTTTATATAATGATTTTCTCCAGATTTTTCACACTGCACCGCACATTATTCTTTCATATTTTTTACTTTATTTATTTATTTTTTATTTTTTTTGCTGGTGGTGCCTTGGCCCGGATCGGGTACCGGTGCTGCACAGTGGTTACTGTTCTACTGCTTCTTGGTGATGATGCTGTCGGGATGCTGATGTCGAGCATGTTCCACAGAGACCACATCTTTTTCACAAGTCTTATGTTGCCCTGAGCTTTACATGTTTTTCTTTTGCAGACGTGTTCTTGTTCAGTTTAAGAGCGTTTTTATGTGTCTCCCCTTCAACCTGTTTTTTCTCCGCTTTTGTTATGAAAAGAAAGCCTCAAAATGAGTGTAAGAGTTTAACTGAAAGAAGAAGAATGGTAACATTAAAAGCTAAAAAAAAGAAAATACCGAGCTCACCACGAGTAATGAGAATTTAATTTAAGACAAGGAAACCAAAGCCGAAAGCCCCCCAGCCAAAAGTTTCCTTTGAGGCTTGTGGCTGGGAGCGTTTCACGCTTCTCCGCACCACTAACTCCGTGCTCCAACTACATCTCGGGGGCCACTTTTGTTTTTAATTCTGTTCAGGTCACTCCAACTCAGGTTGGTAAAAAAAAAATCGTTCAACAAATTTTGTACCTGATGCGTGAAGCAAAAAGATTAATGCTTCAATCATAAAAGTGACACCTCAGCCAATAAGATTGATGTGGAAAGAAATCAAAGGCAAAACCAAGGGTGGGACGAGTGGCGGGACCCTGAATTCATATCTTTAAAGTCTTTACGAATTTTTTCCTTCTTTCATATTTCTTGGGTTGGCAACTGTTTGTTCTCGCATATATGCACTCACCGTCCTCGGATGTGGGGGAGGGGATCTTCCTAAAATTATATGTGGGTGAACGATCTATTATTTGGCAGCCATGTGAGGTAGATTTAAGCTCACTCATGGTGAACTTATAGCGTTCTGTCTGGGAATCATTAATTATCTTGGGGGTCGCTTTTGGATAACTGTTCCTGTATCTCCTAGGCGGTGGTAGTAATAGTGTGGCAGCAGTCGTTATTATCTTTGTACACCTGCTTAGAACACACGTGACACCCGGAGCCGGTGAAATGAACAAGACGAAGAATAACTTGTGAGAACTTCCTTGACAAATTCAAGCCCAATAACAAATTACTATTCCCCGGTTTGAGAACGTCCCATCACAGAGAAACTTTCAGTTCACCCTGCATTATAATATGTAGTAACACAATGTGAAATATGAATTCTGGCGTATTTTGCACAGGAAATTTTCTGCTATCAAAAATCATTTTGGAATATCTATCGTGGGTAGGGTAGCATATGGTGAGCACACAAATCCGAACACACAGCCGTACACATGTGTATAATATATACTTGCCCTCTCAGCACTCTAGACCCATCAAGACTTATTAAATCGTTTCCAGGACTGTGACAATTGAGGAGAAGGTAGTATGTGTTATTCTGGAAGAAGGGATTTCGAGGTTTTCCATTTGATTATGTTACGTAAATGTTGAATCAAGGGATCTGTACCCCGTCTTAAGCCTTTCGTGTAGGTGGGTATTATTGGATTCGTAGCAGAAATAATGACTATCAGCATAATCGAGGGGTGATTTCTGGGAAAAAGTAAGGAATCTCAAAGATGGGAAGGGTCTGAGTAAATTCCTTGCGTGGATTAGGCCACAAGCAATTGTTTTAATAGTTTAGAGTATTAGGGTATTAGGTATTTTTATAGTCCGAGAAACGCCTTTTTCTTGTCTTTATTCTAATTATGCCCCTGAGTCGGTATAACGTTAGGATATAGCGTCTTCCGCGGTCTAATTACACAGTTATCTGCCATACTCTACATATCTGAATTTGAATTTCTAAAAATTGAAAGAATTTGTGTGCATAAAAATATTTATTTTTTTTTACTGCAGTAGATATAAAAATATTAAATTTGACTCTATATATAATTATTTTTAGTCATTTATTTTATTAGTAACGAATAAAACTTAAGTACTAAAATATAAATCGCCATGAATTGCCAATTTTATCATTGCCATATATAAAACACAAAAAAAAAACTATTGTAGGTTATTTTAATTTCTAATCATTATAATGTAAAGATATATTTTACTATTATGTTCTTTTCTAATAAAAAAAATTATTTGAATTTTGCCTTTTAATTAGGAAAAGGATATCCGGATAAAAGTAGCAACATCCGGATAAAGGAAAAATATTTACTTGCAACATGAGCAGAATTGAAATGCTACTATTGGAGTATTATACTTCAATACAAAAATTATTTGCATTAAATTCAAAACGATATTAATTCTTATGAGCCTAGTGTTAACTTTTAATACTAATAAAGGTAAATTTTAGTCCCGCTGGAATTAAAATGAACTATATTTATATATTGTGTTTTAATCAGGGTGTATTAATTCAAAATATGAAAAATTGAAATTTAATATTACGAGTTACTTAAAAATTAAGCCTTATTATAACATTTAAATATAAGACTAGTAACATTAGACTTGTTGTTTTAATATATACGATTTATTAAATTTTAATATTTTTCTGGTGTAGTCATATATACAATACAAAAAAGATTGAAATTTACTCTAAAATTTTTAACCGTGTATATTAATACCGTTCAGGGTAGAGTGCAGTCGAATATCCCTGTCTTCACTATTCCTACTACGTACAGATGGAATGGTTGATCATTCTATTCAAAAGTTTCAGCAAACCAGAGTGGTAGAGAAATACCTTTATTTTCTTTATTATATGTTCAAGAGTTTGAGAAACTTTCTAATAGGATACCAATTTACAAGTTCAAAAAGATGCACTAGTTTTCATAGAGTTAAAAGTGGTGAAAGTACTTCACACTACAGATGTTCTTCGGAAACGCTATAATAAATTTGTTGTTGGAGAAACTAGTTTTCATCTAGAACTCCATATTAAAAGTGTTTATTATGGACTCCAAACAGCTGCTGTCGAGAATGCCTTCAATATTTGCAGATACAAAAGACTCATACCTAGTGACATAGATCTCATTGGATTGTAGAACCTTTTCCCACACAACTACGACTAGGTAATTATTCTAATCAAACTTACCGGTAAAATGTCCGTATAACATATTTCTGCTTGCCCAGTTACGTGAAACATTATCTTTCTGAAAATCTCAAACTCTAAAATTCTCTGAAGCGGCCACAAAATTTCTGAAAAACGTTTTCATATTTTGCAGTTAAATATTATTTGAAAAAGGATTTGCATCCAACTTTTCGAGGCATTTAAATCACATGCAATAATAGCTCCCATTCCATCCCCTCCACATTGTTCAAATATTGCCCAAAATGCTTTTTATATAGCTCTAGCAGCGGTAGCAGCAGCAAAACTCACATGAAATCATTTTAATAAATAAAATAGCACACAAAATCGATACCTCCAATCTACTTTTAACCCCGCCACTGTCCCCGTCCCTGTCCCATTAAAATTCTAACCACCATCCGAAAGCCACCCTAGAGAACTCTTTCACTTGTCATGTACCTGTTTTGGGCACATATATGCTCTGGTGTAGTACCATTCACTATTAAACGTCGACAACGGTATTCTTCCTTCCTTCCGCCTTGGATATCCTGCTAAAAGGATGTCAATTATTGAAAATTTTCTCGGTTTTGCATTTGTGTGTTTGAACTGGAGTTTAAAGTACCCTAACTAACGGTACTAACTTTTCCTGGCTAAATTAAATGAGTGCAGAAAGACGGAACAAGGAATAACATCTGAGTTCCAGGAACACTTCAATAGACAGACAATGTGCTGACGTTTTATCCATGTCAGAAAAAGAACTGAAGACACTACAGCAGAGTGTGAGTAGTTGTTGAAGTGTTCGAATGCGGATGGCACAGGGATCTCACTCACATCACAGGGTGGATAGGGAAAGGTGTTGATGGCCTGATAGTACAGGAAATGTCTTTTCATTTTTACCATTTACTTCCCATTTTACCACTTGTGTTGTTCTCTTGGCTCTTGGCTCTGTGATTCGATTTGCTCGTCCTTTTTTATGAATTTACGTTCTTGTCCTGCTGCATGCTATCTGGGTAATAACTTTCTTTCTATCACTATTAGAATCGAGCGGATGGGGAGAAAATCCCCAGACGGAGATAAGACACTCATTCTGGGGAAAGAAAAACACCAGAAAGCACTTGAGAAGTGTCGTACCGTGCCTTGCCATCCTGTACTGTTGTTTTTCTATTTGATGATGTTCAAGGGTGGTAGGATGGTTTCAAACTACTTGAAAGTTATGAGATCCGGTATGGGTGAGATTATCAACCAGTCGACCACTAAAAATTTGAGTATTTAATTGATCCCAAGCACCAAAAATATATTAAGTGGTTAGGGTAGAGTGGCTGCCATTCTTATAGTACCAGAAACAAGGAGCAGGAGGCGGAAAATGGCTGCAACTTCCTCCAGGCCACCGTACATATGTGCATGCAATTAAAGCCGACGTAAATCCATCCAGAATACTAAAGTTGAACCATTCAAGCCTCTTATGCCATTAAAAACGTGTTCGCCCTGCTTAAGTGGATGTTTACGACCAGAACGACCGAACCGAGGTAGTTTTACATGTGTAGTTCATTTCTGTAATTTCTTCTCGCCTTTGATTCACCCGGGCTGTGTTTTTTTCAGTATTCTTGCTCTTTCCCTGTTCGTTCGGACTTTTTACGCTTTCGTGTACGGTGCTTAGTGGAAAAAACCTTTTTGGTATGGGCATCATCATCATCATTATCTGGGGCGACGAGAACAGAGTATCTCCTGCCCATCCTTTAAGATTAGTACTGGAGCCTTCATACGCACTCCACCGAGTCCATCGTCAGGTGCGGTCAAACATTGTTTCCCTGTCCTTTTGTCTGGGTCTCATACCGATCATACCACGAATATGGGCGGAGAGCTGAACTGATCTGAGTATTTTCATCCGATAGACCACAACAGTTTGGCCAGAACGATTCAAACTTTGTAAATTGTCGGCGAAATTGTGGCGATTACGAAATAATTTTAATGCTACCCTTCACATCTTTAGGGCTGACAGACTAAGTGAGGCGGAACACTTGAATGTGGCCAACTTAAGAAGTCCAGCTCCGGCATTTATTTCCTCTTTAATGACTCTAATGACTACCATTCCAATGCTCTAGCTGGCCGGGAGCTCCTTCTTCTTTGCCGTTGTGTCCATAGCACAAACGAACGAAAGGTGAACAAAACTGATGTTTCATGACCATTTGAATCGCCCTTTTTCCTTCTGCTCGTGCACCCCGTGTAAGAGGAATACCTGGTTGTAGTCACCTCCTTCCGTCCTGGCCAGTAATAACCATCGCAAAAATCCCATCAGCACAGCAGAGAAGAAGATGTAAAAAGTAAATGCATTCCCGAGATTTTTTATGTCTGTCCTGTACTGCTGGCGGTGATTCGGTCCCTTTGCCTTTGTGTCCACCGATTTGAGTAGCTCTCCTAATGTTGTGTATCTTAATTTCAGTGTGAACATTAGTCTGTCGTTTACATCTGTCATTTGATTTAGTTGATTCCCAGATGGCTTTGGGAATAATGAAATTCCATTCTCGAGGCTTGAGCATGGCACAACATAGCACAACTATGGAAAAAGGGAACCGAGCCGGGTACCGGGAGGAGTAAACTGACACCGAGGAGACGAACAAAGAGGGGGCACACGGTCGTGCTTTGTGAACCATAAGAAGATGATCGTATTCCATAGACATAGACTTCTCAAGGAACATAATTAGCAGCAGAAAAATGAGGTTTAGGTTAGATTTTTATGTTCGGTAGGCGTATGTTTATTCTTCTTAATGGCCAGAAATTATGTGTTAAAAGGCGAAATGTAACTCAAAGGCGCGGACACCTATGCTTTCTTGGCCTGTTTGGTTAAGTTCGGTGAGGTGATGATAACTGGATGCCAGCGTTTCCACCGTTGATGTGTTGCCCCACGTTTCGCTAGTGACACATGCGACTTTATGGTCTAATCAAATCATGAAATTTATTGAGACATTTTTCGTTGTCAGCCACAGGCTTCTCAGTTGATCCTTAGTAAAGAAATGCATGTGCATCCGCCTGTGATGAATGGGATTGGTGGCTCCGCTTAATTGCTTGATTTGAGATGAAGGGAAGATAGTACTACTGATATATGGCCAACCAATTATAGGCCGCTTCTGATTGAGTTTTGAATTAGTATGTTAATTTGGTTTGTTAAAAATGACGTGATGAAGTGTCTAAAAAGATTGTGGAGAGATTGTGAGGGGGAATTTCCAATTTCCGGAGGTACCGGTGTTTTTGTCCTTGCTTCGTTTTTTTGTAATAAGAAAGGAATTAGACAGAATTTATTAAAAAGAAAATATGTAATCTAACTTTCTAGGCCCAAGTCCATGAACACTTTTATCAGTTAACTCCTTTAGGCTGGGATTTATGGTATGTGAATGCTGTGACCACCCTTAACCGAGTCTAAGCAATTGCCTGGAATATCAGTTGTGTTTTTTTTACACTTCAAACACAGTCTATGCATCGTATTCTCACTTCCTTTTCTTCTTGAAATATAATCAATGGACACTTCCAGCCCTGAGTCTGACTTAGGATCGATCCGCGTTCGGATCGAATTCTTTACCGCAAATGAGAAATTTGGAATTCAAACTCGTAT
>QYTT01091190.1:0-10350 GCA_006980735.1 Dasypogon diadema
TTTATATAACCAATTGTCGTTTTATAACCAATTCACATCACCAGTTTTGCTCAATTAATAAGGAACGTCATGGTGGAAAACGTAAATTCGAAACATAATTAAATCTCGTGGTCAGTTGAGAAATTAGTTTGGCTCCACATGGCATTTTATCTCGTTTGGGAAAAGTGAAACTGCCCAGACAACTATAGTTCCTGCCGATTATCACACCGCCCTGCTCTTCGAAATTAGGAGGCGGAAAGTTATCGGCATTTTCCAGTAATCATGATTAATGGACACATTTTGGAGGCTTTAAATCTTGCTGAGCTCCATGTGGAATCAATAGGATGCCCACACCTACACTTGGAGAATTTGTGCAGGTCACGTCTGGTCGTTAATGTTGCCACTGAAAGCTTCCACATAATATACTAAATAAACTCTGGGGATGAATTGGATGCTCGCCCCCTGACTATTCGGGTTGACTTTTTCTCACGGGTCTTATCCGTCATTTTATAAGTAACTAAGTTGAGTGTGTGACATTACGTCCGACTTTCAACATTAACCGTGATTACAAAAAGAATTATAGTCCTGGGAGCTTCTTAAAGGGCAGACGATCCCGCATGTTACGGGATTATGTCGTTATATGTGCTCAAGATTCAACAAATTATATACGTACTGAGTGGAGTTTGCCTACGTATAACGGCTTTAACACATTCACTACGAACAAAGCACAATTTGGATGGTCCCCTGCTGGAAATTCCCATTTATTTAAGATCTTCGGGGATGAAGGAGCAAAATCTTGAGAAGACAATTTTATGCTTTGCTTTGATGTTTTGTTCGGCTTGTTCTAGGTATATTAAACAATAAATCTTGAGGGATTTGTAGAGTTTCAGAACTAGTTATCCGAGTTGTCGTAAAATGTATCTGCACTTATTTGCCAGCAAAGACAATAAAAAAGAGTTTTGTGGCCCAAGGGGCATTTATCTAAAATTATTAAGGACAAGAAGTAAACTAGAATAGATTATCGACAGATTTTTAAGTATGATAAATATAATTTACTCAGTCTTAGAAATTTTAGTTTAATTATGTTTGTGAGACAATACAGAATTTTATAATAAAAGGATTAAGAAAAATGTTTGCACTTGTGTTTGTCGGACTGTTTTCCCATGTAGAAATTGAAAAAGCTGGTACTGCTGGTGTCAAGGTTAATTCCAATACTTAATTGCACCCTCTGCTTTTTTGGAAAGTTAATTCTTAATACAGGAAATGTTGTTGACGTAAAGTGAAAAAGAGAAAGGGACCCAAAGTCGAACCTGGAGGGACAGCACAAGGAACATTGGAACTGGATGTATATTTATTGCCATACTTAACACGGAAGAAGAAAGCAAATAGTCCTACTACGGAGCATGAGGTACTGGATTTATCGGAAATCTTATGGAGAAGGCAATCATAAAAAATGCTACCAAAGACTTTCGAGAAGTCAAACAATACAAAAATATTAATTTCCTTTTAAAACCTTTTAAACCTTTTAAAGAACGGTCTTATAACTATGAAATTTTCTAAACGCCAATTGATACTGATTACGCTTTTCACTAATTGTACAAACTTCTCTCCAAGGGCTTAGGTAGATAAGGAAGAATACTGATAGGATGGAAATCAGCAAGGCTGGAGGGAAAAAGTTTTGTAGGCATAGAGTAACCTTATTTTATTTTTGTATATTTCAAAAAGCAAAAATAATTGACATGATCAATTTTCATGAGGATTTTGAACTAATAATTCTCCCTCATGTGATTTGTAATGATTTCCTTCTGAAGTTAATCAAAAAATGGTAGAAAATTTGTGACTACTCGTTTTATTGTCTGTGCCAGGCAAGTCAATCGGCACACTGATGATGATCAAGATGACTTGCTGTGATCGAAACATTTTCTTTTCACCAAGAAAGAAATTTTCTATTCATGTGAACGTTTTTCAAGTGTTATTCGAAGTGAATTTCACTTCAAAAATTTAATTCAGATTCTCTTTCTTGTTTTCTGCAAAACTATTTATAGACATTCTATCCACCCAACTCCATTATTTTGCATTGGACTTATTTATTCTACCAAATATCTGTACCAAATCACATTTCTTCTCCACCAACGGTTCGCGAGCTCAACTGGCATGTTGTGTTGCTTATCTGTCCTCCTGAAAAACGTATATGTGTACTTGGATGCTATTATCACGTATATGTTGTATAAAGAAATCAAGAGAAGTAATCTTTTATTGCAGAGAAATGATGCTAAGGGCACCCAGGGATCGAAAACCAATATTTATATTATACCGACCTCCAGAAAATTGTAAGCAGCTATTCCTAAATCATACTTTATCCCAGGATGTCATATTGCAGATACCTTCTTCATCGAATACAAAACAAGAAGTGAAGGAGGTAATTTTTTCATGCAAATCCTCACAGATAGCTAGACATAAAAGAATTGTTTCTTATCCAAATATTTCAGTGCAATTAAACTTTTGGATTAGGATTCGGTTTAGAATTGTGCGGCACGAATTCGAGGAGGAGAGTGGTAGTAGTGAGTTGGAAGGAGTCTTTTACCTGAACGGTGATACTCCCCCCCCCCATGAAAATGTGTATTTTTTGAGAAAAAGGTTTCTGAAAATCCTCATAATTCATCTAAAATATTCTCAAAACAAACTTTCGGGAGACAGTGGAATGCAGGAGTATTAGGAAGGGGAAAAAGTATCGGTTTATCGATTCTGCTTTTGTGGCTAACTTAACTATCACGTTGTAAAAATTATGAAAGAAAAACTATTTTTGTCACTTCTTACTTTTTGAGGGTGAGTGGCTCCTACAATATTTTCTCCGAGAGGCTTAAAAAAATGTGAAAGGTGTATTTTCGATATTTTTTTTCTGGTAAGTGGCATCATACTGTGTAATTTTTTAGGATATTTCCGCTTTGAATCATTTATTTCGAGATTCTTGTAAGCTGTGCACAGCTGAAGAACACTATTATTTTTCTTTGATATGTTCGTAAATGTTTGACACTAATAATATTAAAAGATTTAATTCGGCAATCCTTATAGTCAGTCTAGAACCCGAGACACACGGCATATACGTTGTCAAATATTACGATTTGTTTAACATTTCATAAAAGCAGCCCGGGAGCTCCGTAATTCTGAATCATAATGCTCATTCATTTGCCTTCTAGGGTATAAGGTATCCCATTTTAAAAGATGTTTCGAATTTTTCTTTTCGCTACCAGGATAAGCAGACTGCTTAATGAGTTCACTTTCAAACAACGTAAAACTAACCACGTGAGAACCAGTCCTTGCTCTATCCAATCGGCAAACTTTAACGTCTGTCTGTGAGATACGTTTATATTAATTCTCCCTTTAATCTCTTAAACTGAGAATAGAAATGTCTACTAAATTTATTTGTATGCTTGAAGCTTTGTATAATAATACCAAATCCAGGGTGTGGAATGGAGAAAAGTTCTCTGACGCCTTTAAGACCAGGGTTGAGATCAGACAGGGATGCATTTTTTGTCCATTACTGTTTATCAACGATCTAGCAGTTAACCTGGAAATTGGCGTGTCCATAGACAATATTGAAATAAAGTTACTTATGTAGTGTGGTCCAAGTATTCGTGGTATAAGGTAGAAGGAGGGGTGAAAGAGGAAATAGACAGTGGTTATTTTTCGAGGTATTCTGCCTTTATTTCAACATATTTTTCATATATTTTAATAAGTGCTTTTATACCATTGAAACAGTAGTCTGAATAGTTGTCTTCAAAATACCGCCTAACTGCCTCATAGATTTTTTCGTCAGAGGTAAATTTCCTTCCCCGCAAATCTGGTTTTAGTTTGACAAATAAAAAATAGTTACTTGGGGCCAACTCTGGATCGTAAGGTGGATGATCCAATTAATCCAAGCCGCATTCCTTAACAGCAGTCTTTGAAATATCAGCAGTGTACATGGGCGCATTACCGTGTAAGACCAGTACTTTTCAGGACGGTTTTCCTCTTCTTTTCTCAACAATAGTTTTACGTTACTTTTGTAGAAGTTCAGCACAATATGTGGCATTTACAAAGGTATTACGTTGCTTGAAGTCCAGCAGCAGAATACCTTCAGTATCCTAGAAAACTGTTACCATGGCCTTTCTGGTGCTTTGTGTGAACTTCGCTTTTTCGGCATTAGTTCTCCGGGGTGATATACATATAGGATCGTTCGAGGAATATCGAAAGAGACCTCTGTTTCCGGATCCACTTCGTCCCTCTACCAAAAGCCGTTAAGTGGTACTCGTCGGAAGGATCCTAGGCAGTCCCTGTCTCTTGTTATCTCGAGCATCTGTTTGGAGGTTAGCAGTCCCATGCTATTCACGTGGCCACCTATGACAGCCATCCTCCTACTCGGCAGAGCCGGGCAGTCGCACATATTATGCTCTCAGTATCCGCCATGCACAGTCTGTATGTATCATTCTCTAGGATCCCCATCCAGGGCGATGTCACTCCATTGAATCCCTTTGGACAAAGGATAATGGGAAAGAATCACAGCTTTACCCCCTCCCACAATCCTATGGAGAACGCTGTCTACGCCACCTTTACACAACTCCAAAAATTGCTGACAGCACTCAACTCGCCGCACTGAGGAAAGCATTCGCGGTACCCATCTTGCTCTGATTTTGATCAAGAATCCGGAGGATAATTGTGTCGATATACTGGTTTGGTCTGCGATTTCTTTGGCCTTTAACCGCTAGTCCATTTATGTGACTATTTCAGACGTTGCAGTAAGTGAGCGAATATTTTTTGAATATATAAATGTGAACTAGAACCTCTTATTTTTTCGTATTGTTTATATATAACGTTGAAATATATTTTTGTTTATATAATTGAAATATCTTTTAGTGCTAATATTTTGGACTTTTTAATAATAAATTTATAAAATTCACAGGTGAGCAAATACCTTTTGGAGCCACTGTACGCTCAGACGAGCTTTGTTTGTTTCGCATTCGCATTGCACTACACTGCCAAACCGTGACATTAGTATTTCAACCTGTTATTGCTTTCGTCGATTTCTCCGGGACCCGTCTATCGAGATGAAACAAAGTGCAGATTGGTGTGCTACGTAAACCGTGTAACCCTGCAATAGTAGCATCATGAGTTAACGACGTGTTTGAGTTTATTCCGGACAGTTTTTGGAATAGGCCCATAGAGATTTCAATGCTAGGTATGTAGCCAGGTAGCACAGCACCGCGGGACGTGGTCCATGCTGTGCGGCGGCAAAGTCTGTGTTGGCAATTTATCAATTATAATATTTGCAGAAAGGTATTTCTCGGCTTTTACTCAACGAAATGTGATAAAATAAAGTGCAGAATACTTCCTGAGACCTCGACTTTAACACAACAAAGTTTCGTTAAAAACGGATCAGCGACAATCCCTTTCAAACCATAAGATAGACAGACAGACAGACAAAACTCAAAAAAATTGTGTATTTGATTTCAGAATGGCGTACTGTATGGCTCTTAGAGATTACATTCTTATTATATTAGTGTAGTAATAAATCTATATAAATTCTCAAGTGCAGTAGAATTTAATCCTTATAAGTGATTGCGTCCACTAAATGCTCCCGTCTTGTATTTGCTTAAGTAAACTATAAACGAGTGTATTTCTCACTAAAGTACTTTCGCCCCGGTAAGTGGCCTGCCAGATATCGTGTGATGCATAAATATTTCAGGACGATCAAGAAAACAAGAAATTTCTTGCCGTAGCAATAATAAAATAAATAATGTATATTCAGTTTGTAAGAAAAAGTGGCATGTAGGAATGTGTGGTGAAAATTAAAAATATTATATACTTTTGTATACTACTATTGTAATATTGTATACCTTATCTAAAATCACGATATACTTTTGAATGTAATCCACCACAGTCCTCATTTATAAGTTTTACCGGTCTAGTCCTGTCCAATGTTATTTTCCGTCTTTCAATGCCTACAAGTTTCCAAAGCATGTGACTTTGAATAAAATTTTGCATAAAGCATAGACGCCCTTCCTGGAAAATGCTAGCCGCTTTAAGCATTATTCCGCAGGATAAACAAATCACTGAAAAGGAAAGGGTCATTTATCAAACCGATACAACCAATTTCTGCTTTATGCCTGAGTGTGCGTGTCACACGCAATCCTGCCTTAAAGAGCTTTGACGTGGCAAAGGTCTTACTCTTTCATTTGCATGCCTATTCACGACACAAAAAGGGCAAGCGCTACGTCCGTGTTTTGTGTCATCGAATCTTGCAATTAAAGTGGGCAGCGAACAGTGAACAGTTCCGTCACGATTACACCTCCTTTTCTTTGTATGGTCTTTTGACTGGACAATCTCAATTGCTTGAGGTTATCTAAAAAAGAATTACTGACAGCTAATTTCAGTTGGAACAGTTGGATATGTTTGGAGTTGAACATTAACAACGATTAAGTTTAATACAAGGTGCAAGAACTTTGTAATTTTCTAGTATTATGAATTGTAATTGAAAAAACTTACAAAAGTCGAAAAAGTTTTCGTTGCCTTATATAAATGATGAAAAATCTGATAAAAAGAATATAAGAATTTCTGTTTTTACTGTTTGTGTTGCTACTTGAAATCCCGCTGTTGGGGTGTTAGAAGCACCCTCCCTTAAGTATAAATTGTAAGTACAAAAGATTTAAATCTTAAAGTACAATATAACTCCAATAATTACACAAATCAATAAGGAATGAGGTTGTGATTAAAGGCGCATACCACTGTAATAATAAAGCCTAACAGCAAAAGCGCAAAAATAACAATGCAAAGCTGAGCGAACGTTATACAATCGTGCAACAATAACAATAGTGCACAACTTAGGGTAAGGGAGTTGAAATCGGAAGTCTACCGAACACAGCCACGGAACCAGCTCGCTGAAGATTACATGGAGATCCATTTACGCATAGTCTGCACAAAGTAACATTGCTCAATAATTTGCGTATTGAAATTGGCAACAAAGGATTACGGCCAACTCCTTGTCATTAATCAGGTTAAATAGAAATTTTAGCCTCCTGCGCATTAAGTACGTACCCAAAGAACAGCCAGGGAAAGAGTCAGAACAACATGTAACATGGGAAGGTCTAGGTTGAGCAAATATAAATCAGATTGAATCGTTGAGGGCCACAATCAACTCTCTTAGACATATAGAGTCCAACGTGGCAAAAATGAGAGTTCCCTAAATAAAATTAGGCTGTTCAAAAGCCTTCAAACGCATGTTATATGTCATTAACTTACCACACATTCTCAGTTTCCTTAGTCACATTAGTTAGATGATTACAGCATGATAAAGTATTTTTCAACCCAATGCCTAAATTCTTACCTGATTTAGCATAAGCAAGAACTACATCGCTTAACAAACAAATCTAAGTCTGCTTTGTTATTACGGAACACATCGACTTGGCTGGATTGAGAATCAAGTGCCCAAGCCCAGTCCTCTATTATTTTTAAATCCTTGTTTAAGCGACAAACACAATCTGTTAAGCCAATCAATCTACCTAAATTCAGTAGAATATAGTCAGCAGACAAGTAAATAGCAGCATCTTGCAAATTCATGTCGAGCTCGTTTATATACAAACTAAATCATAGCCGCCCAAGAATGGAGCCTTGTGGGGCCCCACAGCTAAGGAGTACGGCAACTGATAATGCATCTTACACTTTCGCAGGTTGATTAAGACTGACCAAAAGGTATTTAATTATGTTGGTAGCTGAAGGTAAAAAAGTAAAATAAAATCATAGTTAGTACTGTCATGATTTATCGAATCAAACGCCTTGCTTAAATCGAACAAAAGAAGTATTGCCATACGATCATTATTAAGTGCATCACTGGGAACCTGCTTGTACCTTAACTTTTCTAAAACTTGACACAGAAAATTAAAAAGAAGTACTCCATCTTATGTTCAATAGCATATAAGGTAGTAAGTATGGTGGTAAGGTAAAAATAGTAACGTTATATATACACGCTACACCCATTCAATAATATTTAACAAGAGAAATCAATTTAAAAGGCATAATTAAAAATTGAATGAAAATAACGAGAAGCTCTAGATATGTAATTAAATTCACAAAACACTTAAAAAATAACAATTCAAAATAATCCATAAGGGTTTATATTTGCAAGAATAGTCCCATCAATTCAGGCATCGGTACATTAAGTCGATATGACAGACTTCAAATGATTTAGGACTTAGTCATTAGCCTTAATCGAGACAAGAGTAGGAAACATCATTATATATATACAGCTGTATTATATACAGCACCTTTGCCTTTCCCAGGAAGTCCAACAAAAGCATAAAGCCAACGCACTTTGCGACGTGTATTACAAAATATGGGAGAGCTCCCAACATCGCATGTCCAAGCTGCATATCAGGTTACGTGCACTCTTCGATGTCGCATCATCGTCAGATTCGATTTGAGATTGAAAGTGGCTCAACTGGGAAAACTTATTTTCGTTCACCTAGAACCTAGACAAACTGATTGGTTTGCCTACAAAGAATGCCTATCGATAGGCCCCAACGGCACTCAACCCAGAGGATAATGAAATGGCCGTTGAAGGAATTCAACAGGCCGTGATATCAGCAACAAGTGATCAAAGACAAGTAGGAATGTGGAATAGCCAAATTGCGAAATTAAAAGCAAAAACCCACCGGCTTTTCACCGGCTGCAATGGCAACAACAACTGGCAAAGAAAGTGAATACCGGACGGCACTAACTGAATATAATCGGGAACTTAGAAAATCAAAAAGAAGATCTTGGCGAAAATTCACGGAGGGCTTTAGTGAACTGCCTGCCTATGCAAGAATTCACAATGTCATTTTTAGAGGATCTTTCGTTACACTCGAGCTCTTGGAGAAGCCAGACAGGAACTACACAACAACTGGCAAAGAAAGTCTGGCGTTTCTTGCACGGACCTTTCCAGGATCTGATGTGATTGAAAATAAAGCAAAAGTCGACAGGAAGATTTTCATACCCAGTAGAATTAGGTGGGCAATTCGTTAATTTAAACTGTATAAATCGGCAGGGGAGGATGTTATATTTTCTGCTATTCTGCAGGAAGCAGAAGCTTATTCCCCCTCCCAAAAACTTCAGACTAGTTTCGCCTGGAGTTATATACCCAGGGTATGGAGGGAGACAAAGGTGACGTATATATACCTAAGACAGGAGGTCGACCCATTGCTTAGCCGAAATCATATCGTCCCATACCCATTAGCCTGACTTCATTTATCCTAAAGACTATGGAGAAAATCCTGAAAAGGCATATAACGAACAGAGCACTTACAGAGCATCCATTAAGTCCAACGCAATTTGCCTACCAAAGGGAAAAGGCTCTGTTAAGCCTTAGAGATGGTATAGCGGAGAAAATCGACAACAAGGAAATTGCACTCTTTTCCTTTCTAGACATTAAGGTGCATTGGATAACACTTCCGTGGAGTCGGTTTGAAAATTTAATCTATATAATACTCATTGTCTACATTATTGACAAAAATTATATTATCTACATAAAATATTGTGTCAGTAACCATGTAATTTACGATATGTAGACAATTAGTCACAAATTTTTTTCGCCTGGTGTAATAAAGTAGAAACTTATTGTGACAAGGGATACCTCTAAACATTTCGCAATCTCTCAATCTCTATGGGCAACCAAATCTATGACCTTCGATAAACCACCTTCGCAATCCATATACTTTATTCATTTACCTTTCAAACTAGTATTACGCTATACGATCGAAGACAATAACCCTCACGAATGCACCTCAATATTTCTGTCCTTGTCCTTTATGTTTCTCGTACATTTAAAGCCAACTGAAATTGCTTTTACGCGGTTTATTTTTTGTTACGTGGTATTTGAACCCATTTTGCTTAACGTGGTTACTAGATATATATATACATACTCGCTACCATTTACTCAGTTTTTTTACGTGATTCCTTGCCTTTACCTATTTTTTTACGCGGGTTTTCTTACGCGCGACGCATCCACCGCATAACAAAAATTTCAAGTACTTCCTTTTCTGTCCTATCTGCGCTGATATAAATTCTTGTACAGGGATGAGTATAGCAAAAATGTTCACATGCAAATGGCTTTCATAGCATAATTTCAATGGTGACTAATAAACTCATTATTACAGGAAAACAAAAATTAAATTAAGTTGTAATTAGCATTTTTATTTTCTACAGCCTGTCGAAGTCAACGTGGCTTCTCTCACTACAAAAGTTATAATCGAAAAATTGACATAAAAAGACAGAATGTATTGTAACTGAGTTGAATTCAGTAAGTCAATACTATACTATTGTACATGCATGGCTGTAAAACAACTTAAAAATATTCATCGT
>QYTT01091190.1:21950-32006 GCA_006980735.1 Dasypogon diadema
GGTTAATGCAAACATTTATGTTGTATGCATGCCTTTTGTTGAAGAAAATTCTGAACTAGTTTTCTGCAAATCTCTACATTGTTTTTCCACTTTAAGCATTCAGAGATAAGACAAAGAATGTTGAAAACCTTTAATTTCTTATATTTTTATTCAATTCAACTTCATTTAAAAGTTACTCGGTCGGACTGGTACATCCCCAATTACGTTCTGTTTTTATTAACTTGAAAGAACCTCATAACTTTTCACTGAAGGAAAATGAGCTTTTACTAAGGCCTTTTCCTTTTATTATAGCCCAGATGTAGGGTATTATAGCTTTGAGCAAACGTTTGTAACGCATCGAAATATTCATTATACACAGAAATAAACTACATTGCCATTATTGAGAGAAGAAAAGAAATCATTTAACAGATGTCTATCTGTCTGTCCGCCTGTCTGTCTCTCTATCCGTCTGCCCGTGAGTAATCTCAAGCACGCCTTAAGCTGAGACTTTAAATTTGGTACACAGATACTTTATTAAAAACGAAAGACCAAGTTCGTAAATGATCCAATTTGGACAATTCCTTCATAGGGTTACCATTTGAAACTTCCAGCTATGTCAAATAAAAAATCGATATTTTCCTTCTAAAACGAGAACGCTTCGAAGTAGATAGATAAAATTTGGCACGCAGGTACTTTAGTAAAATCTCAATATCCTGGCAGAAAATTAACCAAATCAGCCAACTCATTCAGAGGGCTGCCACATGAAAGTTTTTTTTAAGCCGGAAATATACATTTTTTTCAAAAGTTTTTGCGATCGTCATGAAAATATGCATATATATAGGTTTTCGAGGTCGCTGATTGCGTATCCAGAGCCGGATTTCTTAAATTCAAAATGGCGGACCCAATATGGTGGATTTCCTAAAAGTCAATGTAACGTTGGCAAAATGACGGATGTATAGGTTTTTGGGGCTGATGATTACGAATTTAACCTTAACGCTTAAGAATTCAATATGGCGGATCAAATATGACGGTCGTAAATGTTAACTTTTTCAAGAGTTTCTCCATCATCATGAAAATAAATCCATATGGGTTTTTGCAGGCCGCTGATTTCAAATCTGGAGTCAAATTTTGGAAATTCAAAATGGCGGGTGCAATATGGCGGACAAGGTTTACTACAGGCCAACGGAATATTCACGAAATGACAAATTAAAGCTAAATGGTACATCGACAGGTTACGGATAGTAGGACTGCCTGCAGATTTGAATTGAAGGTCAGCTCCGAATATCTACGAATAAGTAGCCGCGGACAATTAACTACAAACGCATTATTTTCTTTTCTTCCCTACGTTTAGGGTATAACATAATTGGTCTAAACCAATTATATCTTCTTTCTTTGTTTTCATAAAAAGAAATGAATTAATATCCTTCAAAAATTGTTGTGTGAATTTGATTATTCCCAATGTATCCTAAAGTCTTATGATGATGTGCTTATATATTAGACATAGGTGAGAGAGAGATTTTAATTATCCCTTAGAGATTTAGAGGAGATTTTAATTATCCCTTATTGACCTATTTTCATAAGTCAATGCGTATCTTTAGCTGACGGCGTTCTTTTGATTGGATATTGTGATATTTATGGGATCTACTAGAGCGAAGAATTCATCAATATCACATTATTTTAAAGAATGTGTTGAAAAGAATTCTGCAACAATTATAGAACAACATCAGTGCTGAGGAAACCTCAAAACTTGCATTTTCTAGGCAGAAGAGATTGTAAGAAATCCTCAAAAGAAAAAGATGTGCAACTAGTTATTAAATCTTAAGTTAATTAATATAATTTATAGTTTTAACTTGATTGTACGCCGACTTTTTCTACTGAATTTTGATGACCTTTGTTGCTTTTGAGTTTTATTTATCATTTTGCTTTTACTCAGAGTATATTAGCATTTCCTAAACTGTAAATATACAAAGAATATATAGAAAATAAATTTCATTACAAAATCCACAATTACCTTCCCTAACTTCACATTACTGGGTGTACGCAAACTTTTTCTAGCTAATTTAAATATCTCACAAAAAAGATCGAGGGTGACAAACTCTTGGCGCGTTGCTTACGCAGAAAGAAATTTTTGGGATAATTTCAATTTTTTTCATATCCAGTTTTTCTCTGCATCATCACAGTGATTTCGTAAATGTTATTTATAACAGAACAATTGCTTCAACCACTAGTATTCAAAGAAATCACTGTACTAACCTATAGTGAGATTTTGCGCAATCATTTAGAATTTTGCCTGACATTTTTTCGAATTCGTCAATATAACTTTAATAAAGACCCTCGAAGAAATACTTGTTTTCAGATAGTTGTCGAATAAATCATGGCTTTGGATAGTTTGCAAGATATCCGAAGGGACGAAGTTTCCCCATGACGAAGAACCTACGGGCAGGCTGTATTCATCACTAACACCAAAAAATGTGGCTGCTGTTCAGAAAATGATAGAAAATGACAATCCTTGGCCCTATCAAATGACGATTCTTCATGAAGAGCTGTATGTAAGGAGGGTTGTTTCATTTTGGGTTCCACATACTTTAAAGAAACAACAAAATTCCCACATGTCGCTAACGTAAAACCATTAAATTGAAAGGATAGAAGATTTTCACGGCGTTCTGGTGTACACAGCATTGCCTGCCTGAAATTCTCATAGACCTGAAAGTTAATGCTCCCCCATGATAGTGCATGTTCCCATAGGGCTGAGGTAACCTTAGACGTCTTAAAGGAAAATAACATTAAAGCTACCAACCATATTTAGCACTGTACGATTTCTTGTTATTTTTTAACCTCAAAAAGAATTTTGATGGGCGTTTTACTTTCAAAGAAGAGTTCGACAGACATATTTTTATTCTATTCCAGAAATCGGCACTTTCCGCCTTTGGAAAATTTGTCTTTTTGGTATTCATGCTGGCGGAAACTATTTGGAGCACTCTTAAAGTACAGAGCTAGTTCCATCTAGCTCATACAAATCTCAAAAATTCCAGACTGTCCCTCTTAAATTAGATATTTTCATTTTCTACAAAATATATTTTTGTCTAGCTCCGAAAGGTAATTAAAATTTCTGTATTTTAAAAGATAAATTTTTCCCGATCTCATTTTCGACGATTCAAACTAAAATAGTTTTCAGGATTAATAACGCCTTAAAATCCAATTTTGTTTAAGCTTAAAACTAATCAGGCCAGCGCAATTCACAGAAGCAAAACTTAAAATCTCCTTTGGCTGGGTTGAAGGCCTTGGTATTACAAAAGATTATGCAAATATGTACCCAATTTTCAAGAAGTAATGATAAGTTCATTTCAGCCGAAATTACAAAAGCTGGTGTAGCATAATAATAGCACGATTTTTATTAAATATTTCCACTGCCAATGCCGACCACCAACGTTGATAACTCAGTGTTTCTATAAACCCAATAAGTTCCGGGTAGAATGAGCTGTCCGCTACCATGAGTCCATTCTCCCTGTTGCAGGAACACAGCCAGAACCACATAACATTTTACATTGTCGGCGGCGGCAAATGTAAAAATAAAACAATTTCCAGATAGAATGGTAGTTTCAAGAAAATTGGGACTTGGTCTGAAACGTGGGTCAGCTTTTCCTGTCATACGTGCAGCTTTCCACTTTCTGGCTTTTCTCGTGCAACCTACATCGTAAAGTGCAATTCTTCCTTCCCCAAAAGCCTTTCAACCCTATCTGCAATGCGGTCAGCCTAATAAGGTTTGGGATTTTCGTCGGGGAGTCACACATGTTGGTGAGCACCGGATGTAGACAAAAATCTCTACGTTCTCGATGAAATACCTTAGGGGTTCAGGTTTTTTCGCCTCCAGGTCTTTCAATTCATTTCATTTTAATTAAGTGATTTTGTTGAAGATTTACAATAGCGGAGGTATTTCTGTGACCCTATACCACAAGGGAATGCTTTAAATTCTTCAAGGGACTCGTTTCAAGAATTACTGAGCAGAGCGACTACAAGTGGGTAGTTCTTATTATTGCCGCCATCTAAAGCAATTTATGTTGGCAACTGAAAATGTTTTAAATGTATTATTATTGCTGAATTCATTCAGTGCTCCTTTATTGCAGATTTCATGAATTCACGATTTTACTACGGTGGATACTCAAATGTGTGTACTTAATGTTGTAGAAAATTTTCCTGCAGGGAAGTTCCGCTGAACCCTATTCAAAGAAAACCCCACCGAGCTTATCACGAGGATGTGCACCACATAAAATAATGAGATTCAGAAAAGTTTTGGAAGTCGCTGGCTGCAACTTTGGCTTCACTTTGTACTTTCTCTGCAACTTGCGTGAAAACGCTCTGCACATCAGGGATCCCTTACCTCATTTGTCATTAGCGACATATTTAGTCATTGACTAAAACTTGGAAACTTTGTATGTAAGTTTCTTGACGCCTTGGACGATTTTATTTTATCTAGAGATAAATTCTGACAATGTATTAAAAATCAGTTCACATAACCTCGTGAAAAAGCTGTCAAGATGAAATTAGGTGTATCAAAATAATTTACCATTGTTCTGTCTTTTTTCATATTAGTTCTAATAAACATTTTGATTACTATTTGTTTGAGAGGAGGACAGGGCCAATGCCGACCTGTGGGGATTTGTTTACAAGATTGTGACTAGCTGACGACGGGTAGGACCAATATCCTGATGAGCGGGGAAATGATGTCGAACATCGTCGTTGCATTTTTCCCGCACAGCCCTAGGTGGAGTCTTCTGCTCGCGCTGGAAGATGACACGATTAGTACTAAAAAGCAAAGGGAATGGCGAGGTGTCGGTACTATCATCATAATGTCCATTCTTAGATAAGCGACTGCAGCCTCCCTTCTCTCGCCGTTGCAAGAGACCGACGGCCTTTCTGACTGACAATGCAACTTTTGACGTGGGCGGTCCACGATCTAGCTAGCCAAACCAGGCTACGTGGAGCGACACACTGGAGGCGCTTGGGACTACCTTTAGGGTTCCCGAATACCTTCTTTCTATGGTTTGAATTACCTGAACGACTACTCACTAGTCTATGTGCACTCCGGGAGCACAGGTGTCCCTTGGTCAAAACAGAGATAGTCATCAGAGAAATCTCTGCTAACGAAGCCGGCTGCCAAGTACCTGCGGTGATTGACTCCAAACTCACCTTCCAGGAACAGATTTTTACGTGATCGATATTGCTATAGCGGACAGAAATTTGAGGCGCCCAATGAATCTGGATATGCACATGAAGTATCTAAGCCTCCGCGCCCTAACTGTGGCCTGTGAGCACCGCACATCCTCGGAGCCAGCAGTCCTCGTTACTCTATCGTAATCCCAATCGAACTCTTTCCAATAGAAAGAAAGGTGTTCTACAACTGAGACCGGGCAGAAGCAGGCCAGCAGAAAAGAAGGGTCCAATACTGTGAGCAAGGAATATCGGACACCGTAGATATAGGACGATACACTACAAGATTTCTACAACGAATTGATGAAGTTCCTAAACAGACACCGGCGCTTTCGGTACGACCTCCATAAGGCTGGTAGGTTCGACTCACCGCAGCGCCCGTACCGTACGTATAGCAACCGGTGGGCGGACGACAGAGCAGCAGTGAAGTCGGATCTGTGCCGAATATCACCAGACAGCATAGCCACTGGGAGTCAGTGGCAAGATCCTTGGAGGATACTCTTCGCACAAAGAACCAAAAGCCCACGAGAAACGCCCCAGTGAGCAACTAAATCAACAGGCCCAGCCCGAAGCAATGTGGTAGGCAGTTCCAAACTGGTGTCCTTGAGTACCGGAGGAAGATAGGAATTTTAGTCGGTAGTCAAGATGGAAGTGCGGCACTTTGTAAATTGAATTTGCTTTACCTCTTAAAAATAAAATTACTTTATCGGAGTTTTCAATAAAATAAAGGAACCTACAACATACTTAAAGAGTGGTGGAAATCTTTCGATCGTCTAAGATCGCAAAAACCAGCAAATTAAATTAGGACACAAAGTTACCTTATAGGATTGTTCCGTTATTTTATTTAATTTGTTGCAAAAAATTCGGATGTAAAAAATGCGATAGTTAAAGAAATGAAAAACAAAAATTATGTTATTGTCCCAGAATATCAAGTATACGTCTTATTCAACCTACAATTCCACAATGGGGAATTTGGGCATTCAATTGCCATCTAAAAACATCTGCTCGCAAATGGACTTCCTTGAAAACATTAAATCCTGCTTTTAATGGGGAGATTTTAGTAAATCTAAGGATTACAGCTTTAAATATGGATGATTAATTGCAGAGAAGCTGTTTTAATTTTTGATGAAGAAACAATACGTAGCGATTTATCTTATAATATTTTAATGTAATCAAGTTGATGGCGGTGGAAAAAAATCTGGGAAAAGCACTCAAATTCAATTTGCAACTTCGTGTCATATTTTGTAACCAAAGTGCAAATAACATAAAAAATTTTTATGAGCTAATTCCTTTAGTCCGTATCCGTATTATGACCTGTTTTAAATATATATAAAATTTAATAAAATCTTTCAAGAACTATTTAATGGTGGTTGATATAAGAGCTCTAGACACGAATGTAGGCTTAAAGTGAAAGAATAGCTGGTGTAATTCGAAACTGTTGGAGATTGATTTATTTAAAGTAACTGTTTTCAGAAAGACAAAGGACACATTTAACTATTAATAAAGTTTATGAGTACCTAAATGGCAGAAATCTATACCAAAAACCAATATTTCTTACACCTATTTAAAGTCATTTAAATCAAACGAAGTTAGTCAAAAAGGCTTTTCTGAAACATTTAATAGGACCGAAAAAGTTTCAAGTTTCAAGTTGAAGTAATTCCGTTCTTGGTTTTGTTAGACGATGCTTGAACTCTTTTGACCATCGTCTTTGATGAAATAATTTATTACCGCGTTCATCAATGGCTCGATCGGTTTCCTATTGGGTTGGTGCTTGTTTCCGTTTTCTAATGAATAAAAAATACACAAAGTACGAAAAAAGTTTTTGAACTCAACTTTTCTTTTCAGATCTGTATCACATGTGTAAGCACGAACTTTGGTAATTGTATTTTTCTCAATAACTGCAACAGGATCAGTTTTAATTAGTTGCAATTAATGCTAGTGTTCTGTACTTTATTTTATATAACTTAGAAGTTACAACATATTTGAGATTCGGTGGAGAGGTTGAATTATCCAGTGAAAGTATCAACTACAATACTTTAAGTTAAAGTTAATTTTTACTGCATAACTGGAAACAAATTTGTCCATTTGCTATTACGCAATTAAAATCTCACCAGCTTAAAGTTGCCTAGTGTTCACATTAAATACCGTAAAGTATCAATTCAATGAACTTAATTGTTTTCATCAATTTTGCAGAGCATTTGCAGCTTACTAATAGAAACGGGAAATTTCCTTAGAAATTTGTGAATTGATTTCTATTGGCACCAAAAAGGCAGATTTGCTCTGCAATTTGAACGATTTTGAAACACGCTAGGTCAATATCGATAAATCTCGTGTTAAATAATTAATAAGGTCTGCTATTTTGTGGTGTTTGTGGGAAAAACTTCTTTAGATTGAACTTAAATCACAGATATTGCCAATAAATCGCAGGGATTGCCAATTTGCTTTGTTTATTGCGATGATTAATTTAATTTTCTTCAAAATGAAGTAAATAGTACTGAATATCGCATATGTATAATTAATAAAAGAGTAGATTATTGTGTGAATTGATCTATGTTTCATAATAAATATAAAGTTCCTGACATAGTTTTTATCCACCAGCTTTTAAACTTCGTAGCTCCATGGTAGGGTATCGTTCAGGAACAATGGTTGCAACCTGAGGGACGTCCTCCTTTTGCATATAAATTTCTCCAGAACCAAGTATGGTAAGCATGAGCCTATTAATTGCATGTGTGCAGCAGTCAATGATGTAGTGGGGCACTTTGATCTGAATGTGTCTAAGAGTGTCCTAAAAACTCGTCTTTTCCTGGTCGTGTGATTCGTGTTGAGCATTAACGTTATTAATTTCTTTCTTGTTTCTTTGTTCTATCGATGGGATTAACCTTACTAACTGTTACATATTTTACATGCTTGTCGGAGGGCTTCATCCCAACACATCTCTTTGAAATGTGTGAACGCTTATTGCGGAGATAGGTAAATTTTTTTCGGCTTAAAAAATTATCCTTCCTTCTTTTTATATCTCAATATCTCAGACATTAGAGGAATATACTTATTTATTATTCAAAAAATAGTATCTTCTACCTAAATTTATCTTTAATACGCACAAATTACCTGTAATATAAGCCGAAATTCTCTGCTCCATCAGATTTCTATGGCTTACACCATCATTCTTGAAAATTCAGGTTGGAGGCTTTTCTCCTTTTGCTGCGCCCAAGGCTATTTGGGCCTTACTCCTTTGTTGTTTATTAAACTTTCATTCAGATGCTTTGGTACCACCATCCAATTTCGTACATTTTTCTAAATTTCCTTCGGTACATACCCAATTGGTTCTACCTTCCAAAGGTTAATGGGGAGTTAAATTGCTAATAAGAATGACGTACGTGCACTAAATTTGGGTTCTGAATTTATTTGCAAAAGCAATGTAGCTGTGATTTTATTGATATCTTTATTTACTAGGATCGCAGTGCCATAGAAAGGATATACATACGCCCAATTTACATTTGCATATGTAATTCTTGGCAAATAAATGCCCGAGGACTTAAAATTCTGTACCTTGTTCTAAAAATTCAGATTCATCAATTCTAATTTGAACATCTGAAAAAAGTATATGAACTGATCCAACATATCCTTTATGAGATATTCTAGATGACACGAAAATATCAGACACATTTTAGATATTTTCATATTTATAATAAAATCTGCTTAAACTACAATTTTTCTTCAAAAATGTCTTGGAAGAGTTTTTCACGAAGGACAGATTTTCCATAAAGAATTTAAGGAATTACGAAAGCAGATACTTACATTCCCTACTTTCTTCTAATCTTCCTAATGTCCAGCATTAATTTGGTAGCATCCATGTTCATTAGTCTTCTAGAATTGTCTCTATTTCCTTCGAGAAATCGATACACATCTTGTGCGACAAGAAAATTTATCAAAACTGGAACACGTAGGAAGGACGAAGGTATTTAATTATCCAATTTCATCCGGTAATTTATAATATTTCATAACCTTATACCTGTAGCTGTGATTAACTTCCTCCCGAGTTTCTCTTTGATAATAAAAAATTATATATGTATATATATATATTATAATCGTAATGTCCAAAAAAGTAGTTTGACATACTTACTGGAAAAATTTGAGATTGATAATTTCCGCCATCAGTTCTGGATAATCATGAGTAAAATTTTAAATTTTTACTGTATTCAGATTGATAGCAGCAATCGTGAAAAGAGCATCATATCTAACCAGGCCGTGGTGCAAATATTGGTATGCGAGTGCGATATGTGCTATGGCACAGGGGCGCATAGTGCTCAGAGGCGCTATAAATTCATAGAATAATAAAATAAGTTTGTACAGTGCAGTTTTTAATTTTAGGCATATATGCTTCAATGAAAACTGACAAGGTTCCCAACCCACAGACGCCGGTTTCGATAAAATTTGGCAAACAAGTAGTACTCGGGGTGCTGTATAAAAATCCGCTTTCAAAGTGTGCTAATACTGCCTCTTTGAAGAGATACCCCCTTCAAAGCTCGAAAAATTTCAATTTTTATGAAATTTGAATTTTAATATTTCACGTTCTAATAAAGATATTTTTAAAATTCCAGTTTTATTTAATTGCGTAGGTCTTGGACTTTCAAATAAGATAAAATACGCAGGCACCTTCCTTGGAGCCAACTGTAAAAAAACAACTGTTAAATATAGCATTCGTTGGGTTTTATACTTTTTAATAAAAGTCAACACATCTTCAGCAATACTCGTTCTTGTAAAGTGATGAAAGATTTTAATGAAAACAGAGAGAGTCCGTTCTTTTTCCTAAATATTCAATTACCCCTTTATCTCCCGTCATTCAAATCTTATAGGACGTTAAAGTTA
>QYTT01091192.1:0-13192 GCA_006980735.1 Dasypogon diadema
CGTCATTCTCGGCTCTCGAGATGCAATTTATTGATGGATATGGAGCACCTGTCCGTCTCCTAGAGATTAATACGAGATTTTCCTGTTTACAATTACTTCAGTTCCAGGAAATTTGTTTGTTGGTGTTATGCTTGCTGGCAAACATATTTCATATTGTCTTGCATTCTTGCGTTCATTACATTACAGTGTTGCAAGACATTAAATAGGTATAATGTCTCTCATTGACTTTATTGATCTGTTTCAAAAATAGTTAGCTTAAACATGTGTTTGTTTGGCTAATAAGTTTTAGGGTAGTAACTGAAAAATATATTTATAGTTATTGTTTTTGTTGGTGCGTTAGAGGAATCCATCGGAGATTATCTACAAATCTTATGCTGAACATAAAATTCTGCCGTACTCTTTGACACTGGTAGACGCAGATGCGTTTCAAACTAGAGTATATTTCCAACAACATGTGAAATTTCAGATGAGTCAATCATGCCCATCACAGTCAGTATTAAAGCACATTCATCACCTGGGATCTGGGATTCATCATAAAGTTTCTGAGATAAATATTATGTATATGTATATATGCCCAAGTTTAAATAGATCCAGTAATAACTTCTACAGAGCACTGCGCCAATTGTTGAGAAAAAGTAAAAAAGAGTGACATCAATAAAAAAAATCCCCATTACTAGGAAAAGCGAATACTCTTCATTTGTTGGGATTTGAGAAACCCATGTACTGCAGACTATTTTCACATTAAAAAGCCGTCACAGCCGGGAAGTGCTGAGGGCAGGTGGATAAATTCAAAAACAACCATTTTTAACTGATAGAAAAGGATCGTATTTTAACGTGTTAACACCGACTACAAGACAGGAAAACTTGAATGTGCTAGGATGGAAAACATTGAGTTATCCAATATATTTCTGATATCGAATCGCTATGTTGCTGAAAAACTCTTTAAATTAAAAAAATTGAGTGATGAATCATATATGTATAGATTTTGTATTCCAAATCCACCCTTTTGGAAACCTTTTATCAAATCAAATTAACCCTTTTTATTCTTCTTAAGCTTTTGGAAACAAAAATTACATCAAACGCATATTAATTATTAAAAAATATAGATGCACACCAAATACTTATTTAATACCAACTACCAATTCATTAAATATGTAATGTCGGGAATCCATAATTAGATACATGGTATGCGCGAACAGTCTGTAGATATTTAATACATATAATATACAAATATATTACCTAACCAGAAATGGTTCTCTTGCAGAAGGCACCACCAGTTTCAAACATAAATATCTAGCGAATAGCAAAATTTTGCATCCCATATTTCATCGACGTTTTATTGGTAATATGTGTCACTAATTTATTTAAATTCTCAAGTGCACTTTTTTATTTATAATCTTTTGCAGTAACATGTTTTTTGATGGTGTTTCATAGACTCTATTACCATATGATTCAATTATCGTTGAGATTTACAGTTGAGAGATCACAGGGATCATTCAAGAAATCACCTATATTTGAAGTAGTACTGAGAGTAACCTATGAATCCATCTATCGCAAAAGTGAAAAAATTTAACGGCCTAAAATTTCAAATTTCCTCCCTTTGGCGTTGACAGATTCTTTTATACTGAACAAAGCTTTCGCCCTGCAGAGCTTTCAAGGCATAC
Organism: Dasypogon diadema; assembly: GCA_006980735.1. Lineage (NCBI taxonomy): Eukaryota > Metazoa > Arthropoda > Insecta > Diptera > Asilidae > Dasypogon > Dasypogon diadema. The sequence continues at coordinate 1,665 of QYTT01091192.1, forward strand.
CTCATACTTTGAGCTTAATCCGAACTCACAAATGCCTTAATAATGAAAATTAAGAATTGTGAGAATCGGTTCTTTTGAAGAGAAGGGAAAAGTCATAAGATTCTTACTTTTCAGAGTCACGACTCACGACTCCAGCGAATGTATTCACCGCTTTATTCAGTATGTCGTTATAATTAGTTATTGGTACATATTTCTTACTAATTTTAGAAACTAAGTGTCTTCAGCAGTCCCGTTCAATTTTAGTCTGCAGTTCGAGATAAAAAGGTTTTTGATCTAGAAAATAAACTTTCTACGGGAGCTTTATCGCCAAGTACGATTCGATTAAACATTTTCAGGATTTACATTTAATTATAAGAGAATCGCATTCAACGATGGAGCTCCAGATTAAAATTTATTATATTCTCAGTTGTTCTCTTCCATTGTGGTCAACAACACCGACTTTGTAAAAAAATATGGGATGCTCCCATTGATCACTTGAAATTATTCTATTTTCTCTTATGCTTAATCACTTCAGTAACATAATCTTATCTAACCTTTTTCTAATTTACTCAGTTTGGTGATTTACTGCGAGTAAATTCTATTTACTAGCTATTTCTTAGAGTATAGATTTTGGCAATTGGTAAGTTTTAGTTTAGTTTATCATCAAATAGACCTATTATCTCCTTTAAAGGTCATGTTAATGTTAGTATGCCACAAGGCTATCTTTTCTTGCCCGGTATATTTTTTATTAATGCTCTTTTCTCTGTAATTTCTTTCACTTTTATTTTTGCAGGTTAGTGACTCTTAATTATCAATTGAAATTACATTGCTAATTCTTACTTGGGAAAAACAGTGTTTAAGCACTGTGGACTGTACTTGCCATGTTAAGGTTTCTAGGGTTTATTTGGCACCTAATGAGTAATCAATTTAAATTCATACCATTCCGGATTTTGATTTGAAATCGGAGCGGAAGTTGAATTTTATTAATAGCAATTATTGACTAATCGTACCAACAGATAAAAGAACACATCTATTTTTTAACAACAGAGAAATTTCGTTCAATATTAGACGCCCGCAGATGGGATCTGAATTTGAAACCTTGGGACTTTGCTTGAATATTTAGTTTTTGGAGAAAGTTCAAGTGGATAGGTCATTATATTTCCTATCATTTGAAATTTGTAGTGATTTAGTACTTTGAGCATCCGATTTGACACTCATTATACGATTCACTCCAAACCTAGACTGGAATATAACTCCTATTTTTGAGTAGAGTTAGAAAGCACTGAGTTTTCAGTTTTGAAAAAAGTACAAGCGAAATCCTTCAATGTCATCAATATCGATAACATCAAGTATCGATACTTTGAAGCACCAACCCAACGTTATCTGCTTTTGGCACTTTTATTTTAACTCCCATAAGCGTTGTTCTAATGATGTGTTGGGACTATTTACTACTCACAGGCAGTACTGGTGTCTCTTTTCTATAGTATGTGTTCCGACCTCCTAGTTCCCATTTATGAGACACTTACCTTCACGAAATGAGTTGTTTCAAATTCATACCTTTTGCAATGTTCACATTCTGAATTATGGTTATAACAAATGTCGTTTGAACTGGAGCACGTGTATTTCTACCATAAACTTTTAAGTGCTGGTTAAATCATTTATACATGAAACAATTTCCATGCATTAGTGTAGATATTTAATTAATCTGCACGAGAGTACCTCTGAAAATGCAGCGTTTAGAATTTTAGGAGAAGTGGATTTTTATTTTTTATCTCTTGCATTCTTTTGTCATGACAACCTACCTGCAGGTATAAAGTGGACATAATGTTAGCCATTTTTACATATAGCGAAAATTTAGGCATTTTTGCCTATTTCACTCTTACAGATAATTTTATCAGCTGATTTCGAGGTCAATGGGTTTTTTTAGGAATTTGTTATTGTTTTTCTCTCTTGTTATATTTGCTCGATGGTCAGAGGTTCTACTTGTGACTCCATTTCAAACTATAATTTTTCGTCATTCTTGTCGTTCTCAGATTAGAGGTTTAAAGGACCCGTTTTTAGAGAAGTCAGCAATATGTACAAATTGATATCGAATAAATAGAATATCCGAATTTATCGAATCCCTTTCCAATAATAGATAGAGCTTTCCTAAAGTCAACTCAGACGTGTAATGGCAACATAAGCTGTATGTTATTATGTCTGTGGCAGTAATAGAATATCATCCACCAAAATGAATTCGTGTATTTCAACAATTTCCGCATAGCGATCCGTCGTCCAAAAATAGTATGAATATATATAATATGAGTATATTTTGGGCGTTCACCGCGGCCTGTCATCTGCATGGCTTCTGGTAACCATAAGCGTGATTTTTAACGGCTGCCGTAAATACATGGGCGCTCGTGCCAAATTCGGTAAGGCGAAGTTAAATTACGCCAGGGAAATTTACTCACATGGAGGAAATGTGGAATTTATGAAATCCTTCTCACCCAGACCTTCTACCGTAAATTGTTGGGTTGTGGTAAAATCAAATATGGAGGAAAAATTCGTTGATAAATGGCATTAAAATTTTTTTTTACAAATTTCTATTGAAATATGAGGCGATATAATTCCTGAAGGAATTGAACAGAGGCAAATACTTGATCAGAATTTATAAGTCTCCAATGAAGCGGAGTAGATATCATCGGGGTAATTGCGGGTAGCAACAATGATACTGCCAGGCAAATTATTTTCGCTCCCAGTTAGGAACTTCTGTTGGAAATTGGGAAACTTGAACACGAGCTGATGGTTGATCCTTTGTGTGCACTAATCCCAGTGAAGGCAACATCTCTAGTTACATGACTTGGGCGCTAAATTTTGTGCACGTTTAAAAGACTGAAATCCTGAAGGAATTGTGGGAAATTTATCTTAATAAATTAAATGTCTGAAATGGGTGTCTTTTGATGCTATGTACTTCACGTTAAACAATAAGAAGGAGTTTAGACTATTTTTGGAGCCTCGTTTTGAGAATGATGCTGTTACCTTGAAAAGCGAATTAATGAAGTGGAATAACCTGAGACTTGTGTTTCAATTAACCCTAAAATACATTTATGGAACGCATTAAGTCGATGTCAATTTTAGGAACATTAATGAGCTTAATTTATCAAGCATAGTATCCCTTTTTATAACATTGCCTCGGGTAGGTCTTTGCTCTTGTGAACCCTACGTATAATTTTAATACGACCCTGATGTGAGATAGGTGTGACGCGTAGCTATCTGCTCTTAATGCCATTAGGAAGAAAACCACAGGGTTCATTAGTGTTCATCAATTTAGAAACTTAGATCGCTAACAAGAAAAAATATACAAGAAAACACAAGAAAAAATATACAAGAAGAGGTAAGTGAATGAAGCATGTAAATTACGTGCCCTAAACTTTAAATTCTGTTAAATTTTGTTGATGAGTCACCGTTGTAGTATCCAAGACTTTTCATAGCGCAGATTTCCATTCAGATATCACAGATGCAGAAACTTCATAGATATAACGCAAAGCAAAATAAATTTATTCCAGCAGGGGATTTCAAATTAATGAGTAAATAAGTTAAAGATCACGTAGCAGTTGATTCGTGAAAAGCGACCTTGATTTGGATGGAACTATTTTAGGATCTTGCATCTTTTCTGCAAAGTATAACCATCTGATGTTTATCACGTTTATTCAGCTTGTACTCAAAACACTTGGTAGTTTCACTTAAATATCATATCAAATGGTATTCATTAATTATCTTTAGTTCATGTCTGACAACAATGGTTAAAAAACGATTTAAAAAAGTACAGGGACCATTCTGGGTAAAAACTTTGATGTTGCAACCGCAACAGATCTTTAGAAGATCCTTCCAAAACGATACAAAAGTGAAGAAAAATTGCTAAAATATAATCATGATGAATATTCTTCAGTGACATCTCTATAAAATTAGCAAATATTCAAAAAGAAAGAACTACACAGCAGGACACAGCGAACTACACAGAAAACAGCCTTAGCGGTCAAGAACCTATGTTTTAAGGTTAATTTTATACAGCCCTGCGCAGGTTAAACTAACTCTCGAGTCATCCCCCGGCTTCATTGCACCCGAAACTTTTTGGGACTATTCACAAAGCCACTTATTGGGAAGTTTCAGTAGGAGGCATACTGGAATAACCATCAAGGGTTCAGGCAGACTACGAGATTTATTATCTGACCGCAAGAAAAACAAGGCATCTCTTCCCATTCAACAAGATGAAGACCATTACTAGCTTCATCGCTGCACGCTATGCAGCTTCATTGCTGTACCTCGAAAAGATATTCATAGCGCCTATGGAATATATGCAGTTGCGATCGAAAAATTAACGGGTCGAGTCTCAAAAGGTTCAGTTACAAAAGATCTTTTTGATCGAAGCCGACATGAGAGCCTATCGGCAGAACGATATTAATATTAAGAACAAAACAAAAGACAAACCTTTACATGAGATACAATCTTAACAATGGCCACCCTCAATCTCATTTTGTGGAGGAAAAACTTATGGTGTATGGAAACAGGAAATCTAAGGGAGGAGAACCAATGATGGGAGACACATGACCCTTGTGTCGCAAGCCATAAACAAACGGAACAAAAATGTTGAAGGCAATTTTAATCTTAGATGTTCACATCTAATCAAGATGACGATAAATCACAAGGCCATTCGTGAAAAAAATTGACAGTGCGTTAATTAATCCCAAGCGAGTATTCTTCGGAAAAAGAGACACAGTTCTCCGAAGTCCTCTCAATTTAAAGTATACTATCATCAGCATCAAATTTATATGACAACACCAAGTCATCCAATCATTAAAAATATCATCCATTCTTAGGTTTATCGACTCTAACAAGGGCTAATTACAACTTCAATGGATTGAGTGTCAATAAGTTATCTTCCGACCACTTCAAAACACGATCTAGATCATGACACAAATTGTTAATGTAGGAATGGATACGGTTAGCAGGTGCGCTGATAATCATCGGAATATATCATAGATGAATTTTCGAATGCCATATTACGGAAGGCAAGTCATTTATATAAAAATAAAATAGCAGTAACCCTAAGATTGAACCCTGGTGTACTCCACAAAAATTTTTTGCGGAGGTCGAGAAACCATTACCGGTTTTAGCCTGCTGTATTCTATCAAAGAAAAGACTTGAAATAAGTTTAATAGCAGAAGATAATAAAAGGAATTAAGTCGATAATTTATTTAGCAAAATCTTATGACCAATACAATCAAAACAATACGAAAAGAAGCGCGTAGGTCAGAATCACTCCTCTTTTAATAAAGAAAAAGAGTCCGGTATTGAAGAGTTGATGCTTATGTCACAGTTGTTAACCCACACTTTGAATCTTTTGTAGAGTTCTCTTCATCAGTTCGCTAATAGTCGGAAAGAACGTACCATCGTATCGGTCCAGTTGCATAAAAATGGTTCAACACTTAAGGTCCTTAAAACCTCACGAATGTCCTATGTTGAAATATTGTTAAAACCCCCTTCGAGGTCAAGAAAGGCACATCAAAAGTATTCCTTATTTTAGAGAATTTTTTCTATGGTCCCTACTATGACGCAGATTCGACCGATCTACCGTTAGTGTAGGCATGCTGTGGAGCTGGCTTACGTACCCTTCAGATTTCCAATTTGGTGTGCCGAGTCCTATAAGAACAAAATACAGAATGCCCATTCTTTTCTCTTTTGACCTGCAACCCCGCACTCCTGCTATAATTTGCGCGGTGTTTTCATCTGATATCCCTTGCAACATTTTTGATACTGTTCCAATATACACCACTTAGCGGCTACATAGTGGACTTTAGATTTCGGTAGTACATTGTTAATCCACACGTATGTCCACAACCTGCACAAAACAGCATGCAGATAACCCTATCTGTTCAACTTGAGATGATGTTGCAAGGTTTTAGAAATGTGTTGTCATATACTCTCGAACACATTGATCCTATGATTCCACACAAAATTGGAGTTCAGCCAGTTAGACACGATTTGGCAGGACTCTTTCAACTTCTGAATAAGTTCACAATGTTTAACAACAGAAAAGAACCTGACTATAAGAGGTTCAAATCGATAAGGGGTGATGAATTTTCGCTGATATTTTCTGCAGATGTTACTAAGGGTTAATCTACATTGATGGCCGAGCGGGCTGAGGCACACGTCTGCAGATTTTATCCTTTGTGTGGGCGGGTTCGATTTCTGCAAAAGGACGCGGTGACTTATCTGTGTAACAGTGGTTGAGGCAATTCTACTGACGAGAATTGTATTTTCGAAGTCACGGAATGTTGCACAGTAAAAATTTCATGCTAAAAATTGTGGCGTACATGCAACATTTGTCTGGTTAAAAATTCCCAATATCTTCTTCCCTAAAATTCTCCTTCACCTAAGTGTTAGGCAATACTTTAAAAAAAGGGTCCTTATTTTGGCTAAGCGAAATTTCTGTCATGGTAGCATCAGTTAGCTGATATAACTAACACCCACATTTCTGATTTTATTAACACTTGGTAGAGCCTTGGGTTTGTGATAGTCTACCCTAAGTCATTACCTTAAAATTTAGTTCCATGCCTTCGCTCTTCACCATACTAGAATAGTTAGCATAGTTGCATCACAAATTTATAGTTGTTTTATTAAATTAATTTGTTGCACGAACAACACTTAATATTTTTGCTGGTAAATATTGTGGAAAATGAACATATTTTGTAGAGGTCAATTGGACACATCTCACTCCACAGAATTACACGAACTAAAGCTAACAAAGTTCAAATAGTTCATTTTTATCACTTCCCAAGTGACATACAACTTGTACGATAAAATTGTGTTATCATATGAGAGACCACATACGATAATAAAGGGTTAAAAGCTGCAAAACCCAGAAGAATAACCCTAGACAAGAAAATAATCAGAGAGCTGGCGACAATCGTGAACTGAATTCCTAAATTTGGTCCCTTTTTTTGAAGTCTCCCCAATTAAGGACTTGATTCCTCCTGTTACTTTTGTTAAAAGATAATGGGGTTAATGGCCCCTCGTCCTTAAAGTTCCACATTGTTTGGCGGATTTGGTTAAGGATATTAATTAAGTTTGAAGTCTTCGATATTAACATGAACATTAATTTCATTTACCTTAGAATGTTAAAAAAAGGATTTTAACTCAATACTTCAACCAAAAATTGAATTATAATCATTTCAACAATTTATTTTCCAGTTCCTGCAGAGATCCTATCAGACATTAATATGCAGGCCTATGTGTGAAATATTTAAATGTTATTCATCACATATTAAGTATAGCAACAAAAAAGTTTTTTTGGGAAAGCTCTGGGGAAAGAGAAAATGTTCACGCTTTTCTACATCCAGGATGCTGTTCATTTTGTGATATGTAAAGCAATAAAAACTTTGTGCATAGTCTATTCAGAATTGCGCATTCTATACGTATATTCACTTGAAAACTTTCGCGTATGTCGAAAATTGGCTCACATGTAGCAAATTAAATTTAATTAGCCATAACTAATTTCGCTTCGTATGCAAATCACAGTAGAACAGGGACTTTTAATATTTTACAATGCGATGTGATGTTTTGAAAGTTTTTTTTAATATTATACAAAGCTTTTCAAAACGGTACTTGTTTTACTACAAACAATTAAAAAAAGTGAATTATAGGAAGTATCCCAAGCATCGTAATGGGAAAATATGCCTAATATAAACCAGGTTCAGAAATTCCGCAAAGAGGATTACAACCTGGATGGTAACAGTTGTTCAGGAAAATCTGTGAGATTTCATGAAAACGTATTCATAACTAAGGTGTAACGCAATTCATGTGTAACGGTTGAAGAATTAGCCATTTTATTCAGTTAAATCCATTCGGCAGTGCAACGCCATTTATAGTAGAGCTTAGAGAAAGATATCTAAATTGGGAAAATTGGCATTTGGTGGTCTCTTCTATCTGAAGATGAGTTGTTGTACGTGCCTGGTTATTGCGAGTTGATCATATCGGTCGTCGAAGTTATGAAATTGCAATTTAATCGGGCAACTCTAAAATAATATTCACATAATTTAAAATGTGAGTGAGCTTCACTTTTGTGTAACATTTACTTCAGGTAGACACACTCTTTTGGGTGTTATATATAATCCACCAAAAACATATCCGGAGGAATTTATAAATGTTCTTAAAGTTGTATTATTCAGGTTTAATCTTTCATGAGAGTTGTTGTAAGTGGTGATTTCATTCCAAATATATTAATAAGGAATTCGGCGACTTATAAATTCCTGAACTATGTCGAATCTCTTGGTCTGAATGTGGTGTCTAATAGTATGGTAAATAAGATTGAATTCGTTAATCAATGCTCGTTCCGATCTACAAATCATGACTTGATATTCATGACGTTCGAATCACCATCGCCAGTAGTACTCGGAGATGGAATATTTTAATACCGTGATATTAGAGCTGTTAACGTGAATGCATTGATCAGCAACTTTTATAGCCTTCCCTCGCAAAACTTATATGACAGAAATAGATGGAGAAATGTCCACCTTTTATGATTTTCTATATGATACAATAAGCATGTACCCATTAAGATCCCCCATAAGCGCACTAAATGTGTTACCTGAATTACCGCTGAATTGGGTTTGTGGCAACTGGAGACATGTTGACATATCTAAGCAGATATACATTACACAGGGCACGAGGGCTTTCCCTTCGGTAAGGCAAGACCACGCCTTCTTTCCCGCAAATTCAAATAAGCATGGGTTCTAAGCCTAACAATGCAACAAAAGAAGGCGTTATGGTCAGGCACTTTATTTATGGTAAAATCTGAGACAGACATTGGGTATATAAGCAAAGGATGAAACGAATTATAGAAACTTTTCGGAGCTTAAAGAATAAGTTATGTGTTCTGAATGAGCATCCACAAGATGCCCATAAACATCGACAGTATTTGGAAACCTGGAAACCCACGTATATCGTGATTTGGAAATGTTTGTGTTAACTGGCGGGGATGTTCTCAAAATCATAAGCTTTGAAGGGACACAGTCGTAGAAGCAGCCAAAACTGTACGGGTGTCACCATAGCCAATGATCATGAATGAGTTTCTCAGGGGTCTACCATTGTCATTTTGTTTTTTGTAGGATACGTTAATGCTTAATGTAAGCTATATGTATATAGAGTATGCAAGTGATGATAAAACTTACTTTTCATCCTCTAACATCTCCGATGCAAGTTACAATCTTTTAATAGGTTATGGACAGTACTCGAAAAGGATACAAGCTTACTAGTTAAGAATAATCTAAGAAATGTAAGAAAATATTTAAGCATATAATTAGTGTAAATTTGCGTGTTTCCTGCGATGCACTTTCTCTGTCATTGTTAAATTAATTGTTCAATGATATGCACATAAAGTGAACTATAACTAATATTTCTCTTGCAGGGAGGAAGCAATGGTCATGGCTAATCTCAGAAAACGTGTCGCAGCAGTAGATCTCAGTCGAAAGAAAGCCGTAGAGGATCCGAATGCAAATGACACGGGGCAATCAGAGCCACTGGATAATCGTCCTCTGTTGCCAAAAGTAAGTTGAAAATATTTTACATACCTCCTCACAGAAATTACATCTAGCATGCAAAATAAGAGTCTAACGTAAATTGACAGTGATAAATGGGCTCATATTTTACGGGCAGAACGCGCGCCCCAGTCATAGGATGACAATCAGAAGTGAGCAAATACTGCTTGCTCTAAAAACTGCCAGCGCCAGGCAACCTTTTAAGTAAATTCGGCGCCGGATAGATTTGGAAAAAGCTAAAAGTGGCATAAATCATACATGATACATGACGGCGGAAGTAATCATGTTAGAAGTTCATGCAAAGTGCACAACTAAATTCCACCGATTTTGGGGCACCACGACCACAGTGAGGCCCCATTTACCATAAGCATCGTGTGGCTGCACTTGCATTCCCAATTGTCTACATATTAGGATACTAAAATCCTTCGTTTGTGGCTGGAAACCCAAATCTGCCCACCACAACCTTGGGATCGTTTGTTTGGAGTTTGGATATCCTCAAGGTCACTTCACAGTGAAACTGATGATAAAGGAATGGAAATAAGGTTCCACTAATTCTGGGACGCGGAAACCGTGAAAATCTTTTTAGGGTCGCTATAGTGGCGACATTTCACTAAAACACATTTATTTTCTGGCTGTTTGTCCCGTGTTCGCCTGAATTTATTTCCTCGTCCAACATCCACGAACACCAACGAGGTCGGCAATCGATGAAATGAAATTCCGCACAAGACTGGCTGGAGAGTTTGTGCACGATAAATAACTTCTTGTTGTGTAAACTTTTCTCCAGCATTTTTTGATTGCAAAAATGTTCGCAGCAAGGGAAAATTATTGTCAATTTGCAGTTTTACAATTAGTAATTGCTAACACGACGATTTATCACCAGAAGTATGCTGTCGACTATGGTTTCAGTACATTTGTGTTAATTAAGTTCACTGTGTGATCTCTGAAAATTCAAAATGGAATATTTAACTACTTACCTGTGTTAATTTAAAATATTTTATCTTTAGAACTTGCATCTAAAAGTTTAAAGTACGATATTTTTTGTGCCGATACGTAATTTGTTAGGTAAAAAGTTTAGAGAGGAAGACTGAAATATTTAAAGATTCGCCTTGGGAGCCTTTTACCCCATCAACAGAGGATGCTCTAATTGAAAAAATGTGTTCCAACACATACCGGTCGATTGTACAGAATATTCTTATTAACATTTATTCTGGTACTCTTTTTAAAAACCACTTCTTGGCCCTTTGCTTTTATTTTGAAAGTTTTTGTCCGTGCAAGGAGTTGCAGCCACTAATACCATAATTCTCACTATAACTATCGGGAAAAATCTTTCGTTTTGGATGATGCAAGCTGCTCCTCTTTAAGCAAACCGCAAATATTCGGAACAACACCCAGGATATTTCTTCGGCCTCATCAGATGTTAAATTTAAATTTAAAAGAAAAAAGAAAAATGAAAAATAATCTATTAAAATCCTGACTGACCATTTTGTTTTAAAGCAGTGATTCTGGTCTTTTTAAAGTCATCACAGACATTCATTCGGGTCTGAATAAACTGCGCAGAGCTGTCCGCAGTGTCTGCCACGAAAAATTGTTGAAGAAATTGGCTTAATATGTGATACACTTAATAAAGTGTTGCCTTTGTTAACGATTACAAAAGTACTGCGGACAATGGTATATACTCCTATCTTATATCTTGTTTTACGGAGATCTCTCAAGGTTCAGTACAACATCCAATGATCTTTTTGTATATATTAATAACTTACGGTCTATTCTCCGCCACGTTAATGTTTACATTTATATTAATTGAGGAGCTGGCGAACAAAACCGGACTTGTCCCTTAATTGTTTTTTTTACAGGAGAGGTCAAAATCGAAAATAAGCAAATAGAGATCGGGTAGAATTGTATCGGACAAGTCCGATTCTGTTTGAAAATGTAGTTTTTAACAATTATTTTGAGAGGTTTAGTGCCGCTTTTGAT
>QYTT01091192.1:22005-46457 GCA_006980735.1 Dasypogon diadema
ACATCATCTCAAAAGGATGGGGATCCTGGAGGATGATGTGTGCAACCTGTGTCTAGAGGATACGGAGACGGCAGAGCACATTCTGTGCGAATGTCCGGCCTTAACGAGCAGGAGGTTGGCTGTTACCGGCAGCCCTATGGCTGACGTGGGACGGCTAACCTACAAGCAAATGCTCGAAATGACGAGGGGCGTCAAGGTCAGGGATCTGCCAAGGATTCTCCCGGCGGGTACTGGCTGAGACGGCTCTTGGCAGAGGGACGAAAAGGGACCTACATGACGAGGTCTGTTTCGAGATCCCTCGAATATCTTTAACTAACTAACTAAACAATTAGATAACCAGACGATATACATCGCCCATAGCCAGCGAAAGGCAGATGGTTCGTCAAAAATATATTCAAGTACTGAACACAGGCTTCCTGGTTGATCCTACTACATCAGGTACAGTGTGTGGTAAAGGACACAAGGAGCCTATAGGTTAACATTCAATAGCCGAGCACGTTTTTTATGGGCCATCAGATTTCTCTGCTAGCACTGGTGCCCTTAGAAGCGTTAAGTCTGGATATCTTATTATTAAAAATTTACACAACATTAACACGTTGAGTGTGGTAATTAGCATAAAAGCTTTCGTGAGAGAATTGCGTGTCATAATGCATCTGTACTGAGAAAGCTTTTAAATGCCGGTTCCTAAGGACCGCCACGTTCAACGTGTTATTAAAAAGTGTAAACATAAAGATAAATAACAAAATTAATTTAATAAACTTAGGATTCATTCTAAAGTTTGAATGTACATCAATTGAACCCAGAAATCTTTTTCCCCCAGACATTGCTAAAAGTAAAGAAATCAAAACTACATTAAATTCTGATATTATATCTCGGGTAGACATGCTTGTATCTAGCTACTATCCACTGTGTATTTATCTAAATCTAATAAGGGAAAAACAAACTTCAATGTGCAGTGTGTCCCTAGGAACTGGGCACAAAGCTTTAGCCTGTAACAGGGAATCATTTTTTCTTAGTTTCTCTTCAGTGATTTGAAATAAATTGCATTTGAGGATGTTTCAGTTAAATAAATATTGTCCCACAAAATTGTCAGAATGCAAACCGTATCGAATTTTCTCTGGAAAATGAACACATGAGGCAACCACAATTGAATTCCTTAAATAAGAAGGTTTACTGAACAAAAGCGTTCTTAAATTGTGTTTAAATAGGTCTCGCAGTTGTATCAGCTGCAAGTATACACAGTTTTGCTTAGATACAGCCAGAAAATCAATTGACTGCTTTCGCATAGCAATGACATGATGATAAGTTACTCTGAAAGACGTTTCTATTACAATAGCAGAATTGATATGTCACAGAGTCAGAGAGGAGCTCACGAAATACAAAAGCCTTCCTTCAGACCTGGCAGTTTAAACTTGAACATGAGACGTTGATAAAAGTAAAACGACTCTACCATGTAAACAACATATTTTCCCTTCGTGTATCTGAGGAAAACACAAGCAACAGAAAAAGCAATATTCCTCCTACATGCTGAGTCCGTAGAATGAATAGTCAACAGAAGGTAACAATCAATTTCAGAAATGACAACAGAAAGCTTGACTTTAAGATACAAAAGAAACGTAATATGTCACTCTCCCCGAAATTCCCATATTCCTTGACCTCCCGTCCCGACGTCACCTTGCAGTTGAAGTGTATCCAAAGTCTGCAGTCATGGCCTCTAGAACGGCTTTTAAAAGCCTCCCTCCACCCACTTGTCATTGGTGGAAATTTTCCCATTCAATGCCCTGAAATATCTCTTGAATTTCCTGCACAATAATTTGCATAATTGTAAAGAAATGTCTGCAAGATTTATGTAAAAGCAGATTTCGCTGTTGTGGCGACAGTGAGGTCAGACTGTAGCCTAAGGAAACCGATGCATGTCCTGCAATACGCAAAAAAGAAAATTCCTTGAAACTTTTTCATGGCTTCCACACTAAAAGGAATTGTTTTTGTAGCACGTTTGTAGTTTTGGCAAGAATCCACAACAATCATGTCCTTCTAAAGTGCTTTCAATATTTTATGTGTCGTTTGAGCATTTTTCTCGCAAAGTTTCTGCATAAAATCACCTCCTTCCACAATGTTTCGATGTTTATATTTATAAAAGACTGTTTCTTTCATTTCAGCTCTGTGAATACGCACAACAGTGGGCGAACCACCTCGCCTCCACCAATGAGTTTTACTATCGATCGGAGAAGAGCCTTGGACAAAATCTATTTTGCTGCCCCATAAGTGCACTTGTTACGGATCTGACAGGTAAGCATGCCCTCCCAGTCCCAACTTTATTGCATTACAACAGAATTTCCGAATCTTTTGGTGGAGTTATTGCGGAAATGTTTTCAATTTCCATTGGCTCGGGGCTACTCACGTAGTTATAAATTAGAGATTTTTGCAGAGCCAAGGAGTTGTAGCAAACTTCAGCAAGAGCACCTTACGAGAGTACCTTATCATGAGAATATTGTACACATAATAACATTTGCTTTCTTGATTCAGACGTATATGAAACGGAACGTACATATTCCACTTGAACGAAAATTACCACAGCGACTTGATTCTTAGAGATTTTACCAGCCGTCGTATCTTAAAGCTGAGATTTTTACAGATGATGCTTCACTGTACAATCGTTTCAGTAGCAGTACTAAAGTATATTACATAGCGTGGCAAAACACGGCTCAACGGGAACTTCGCCTGAAATGCCACTTAAAAGGCACATAGACAATTGCAACTGAATTTTTCTATTTGTCCTAACTCCTTGTCTGCTAGTTCCCGCAGGGAGCTGAAGAAGTGTTCACCTAATATGTTCTTTCTTCGTCTGGCTAGCCATGGACAAAAATGGGCCTGATGTTACGTTCAATTTGTGCGCTTCCTCCAAAGCAAAGAAAGCGTTCTCTCGGCACAAAAAAACAAAAACCTCACACTGGCTTGAGGTTTCGTAAGTAATTAGTCTCATCCATCTATCGTTAGCTGCTATAATCGAGCTTGATCGATTGCTTGCAAGTTCTAGAAATTTGTCTATGCATCTGTCCACTAAAGAGGATATTTGAACCCTTCCTATTCGGTTGCCTCATTTTGCAGGGTCTTCCTATTCGGTTGACCTCAGATCCAGAAAAGATTGACTTTGAAACAATCTCCCAAGGCTAAGAGACATTTTCAACAAAGTTGAACCAGACGCGATTTGATCATATTTGAGTCAAGTTTAATAGCCATTTAATAGTCAATGGATAACTCGATATTAAGTGGTATATCTAGTGTCGCCATTAGCAGAAAAACAACATTGTTTATGGCAGAAATCTTCACTTGGAATACGCTCCAGTAATCAAGTTAGTGGTAGCATTCCCGACACATATGCCTGTTACGAATGCTAGTGGAAAGTCTCTTCTGAAATTGGGTTATAATTTTATTACTGATGTTCCATATTTAGTTGATAAGTTTTCGATTAGTATTTGAATCATTAAAATCGGTGCAGAAAAAACTTACAAGAGGAATCACAAGCTCTCGCGTAAGCTAGAAATTAAAGCTATGATCGCGAATGTTTCGCCAAGCTAGTTGTATTTAAATCGAATAATTAAATCTTTAAAAATTCGCAATAAACAAGTACGAAAAAGGAAAAAGCAATAAAACTCTATATCATTTGTTCTAAATGTTTAAAAAAATGAAAGTCGACTGGCGATAAATCTGGTAAATAAGATGGGTGTTGCAAAATTTAATATTTTAACTCATTTAATTTTGCATTTGTTTTGTCCGACGTACAACGGAGAAGTATTGAGCCATGCCGATTAATAAGTGATGGGCGTATAATTTTCAATTTTTTATGCATTTCATCAATATACTAGCAGTACTTTTCGGCTGTAATTGTCTCCCCAGTTTAAAGGAATGAGTAGTGAGTTACTCCAGTCATATTCCACCAAACTGTTATTAAATCCCTATCAAGCCACCGAGCATAATTTTTCCTATTGTCGTAAAGAACCCATTTTTCATCACAAGTAATAGTTCGATAGAAAAATGGCTCTTGATAAAATCGGGTTAGTAATGATGAGCATACATTCAACCGATCCAGCTTATTTCGCTCCATAAGTTTCTGTGGTACCCACTTAACCATTTTTTCACCATTCCAATTTCAGAAAGGTGTCGCAATATTGTTGTATGGTCGATTTTCATTCAGATAGCAAGTTCTCTTGTAGATGCAGTTGGATTCGTTTTCACCAAAGCTTTTAGAACATCATTATTCACAGACGTTTTGGGTCTTCCATGCGGTTCATTTTATGGGGAAAAATCACCACACCGACATTTTTCGAACCAACGCTGCATTTTTCGTTCGTAAACAGTATTCTCCCTAAACGCCTGATTTATATTGCGTGTAGCTTTTGCAGCATTATTGTCAAGTTTATATAATATGGAAATCATATAATCATAAAATCATATATAAAAAAATTACACGAATGTCGGTTGAATTCATATCCGTACATTACTCAAAACAGATAACAAAAGGGCACACTTTTGAAAAAATCTTCTTTGTAAAAATATGACTTTGACAATGGACAGGTACGACTATCTATATAAGAGGTTATACCAAAAACAAAAGCCTTACGAAAGCAGACAAAACCTAAGAGATGTAAATGATATAAATTGTATTGGGAAATGGAGCAACAAAAAGGACAATTAAGAAAGATGTTACAAAAAATTATATTTAGCAGTGGTTTGGGACGCTTGCAATGTTATGCTCTTAATTAGATATTTGGGACAGCAGATAAATACACTGTAATAGTAGTAATGAATCACTGTGAAATTGAGCCCCTTTTACGAGGAAAATGAATAAGAACTTTAAAAATTAATGTAAGTATTTTTCACCTCTAAATAAAATCAAAAAATTTAAGGATGTCACCGACAAATTCTTACCTTTCAAAGACATGATAAGCAATAACACTCATATGTCCTTATAATTTGTAATTTTAGGTGCATGTATGGGGTACGGTTTGAAAGGTAACCTATGAGGAATAAACATAATGTTAAAATCCTAAATTTTCCAGATATTAAGTTAGAATTTGAAAAAATTGTACTGGAAAGTCAAAATTTGGAGTTTAACAGCCTACATTTTTTGTTTCCGACGACTTCCAGCCTTACGTTTCTTGATATATTAAAAGACCACAAAGAACTCTAACAAGCAAAAAAATAATCAGCCCAGCAGGAAAAAGAGCGCTTCAGGAACTATAAAGAATCATGAAGTGCTTCTCATTCCTATCCGCTCTCATTGACTTTTTTGCCTTGCATGTCTGCAGAAGCAACCACTCTTTTTTTCGTTCCATATGATGCGCTTCAAAAGCAATCGCTAAGAATGGATTTAGAAGCACTCTTAAAGTATTTAAGGGTTTTGGATACAGTAGTGGACAGAAAAATATTCCGACCACTGCAGCACCAAAAAACTTTAACAAATACTTTATTTTTAATATTAATTAGACAATAACTTAAATTTTAAAAACTTTGTCACGGTCCACATCTAGTTAAACTTCACTTAAGCACTGCTTAAACTGAACTAATATTGAAAATTGCGATCCAAACGAAAATGTAAATTATTATCAAAATAGAACAAATCTGAACATGATTATTACTCATGAAATCTTCTAAAGTGCTTGTACATGTTTCCAAATAAGCGCTTCCAAAGAAGCACGTCGTCTGGTTCATGGAAGCGCTTCAAAGCTACATCTATGGAAGCACTTCTAATTTTTCCTACTGGGAGATCCCTATGCTGATAACAAGAAAAGTTATACACTACAAGGTAAGGGTATCACCTCAGCGGTGCTTGTATCTCAATAACGATACATTAACGGACGCCCCACCCCCTCCTCCGGAACAATATTTTTTGCTTGCTCAGGTGCCATCTATCGTCAGAACGATTTTTATAAAATATAAGAAATTTTAAAATAAAAGTTCTGAATATTGATTTGGATGTAGGTACATAAGTACAGAAATTTTCCTCTGTATTTGATGTTGCACGTCACTGACCCTATAACTGGGATAATTATAGCTCATGAGGGGCAGGTTGTTAGTTGAAATTAAATCAAAACGTTGAATCTTCTAAGCAAACTTTACAAGTCAAAAAGACCATTGCGTACACATTACTAAAGCAAATGAAGTCTTTCTTTAATTTAGAAAACTCAAGGCATCCCAGCGGTTAAAATTTTGATTACTGCCAAGTCAAAGACAGAATTAAGTAAATCAAAATAAAATCCTCTCTGAAAACGCATAATTAATGTAAGCTTCAACATAATTTCATTGTTGCATTAAAAACTCGTTATATATTTCTAGGTCAGGAGGTGGCTTCATACTGGTACAGCACGGTGCGGAGGTACAACTACTTCAAAGAGCCAAGTCTCCTGCACACGAATGTAAATGCGGGTAAGTCTGGTCTTGCCATATAATCTCTTGATGTTAACGAGAAGCGAACATAATAATGTCACTATTATTTCTACCATAGCCAGGAACTCCTTGTAGCTTGTACACACTTGACATCAATTTATTTCCACTAGTTTAACATCGTAATGATTCTGTTGTTGAACATGTTCAGAATGTGTAAATTTGGAAGTCAAGGTCATGTCTCGCAGCTCCATTTTCCGCTGAAATTTGGGCTCTTCCAGTCTCGACAGCATTTGCGGAAGTGTAAAAGAGCCTGTTTACTTATGCAAAGCGTATGTGAAGCAATTTCCTCGTCCGAAACGTTCCCGTTATCTATATATGAACGTTTTTGTAGACACAGTTATGTAAACTCAAAAAGTTATACCGTAAATGTGCAGACGCCGCTTCCTCATTGAGTTGGAAATTATAGTCTTCAGGGACACATTAGTGGGAATTAGTACTCGGTTTTAGGCTTTCTTCAAAAATATTCTCTATTCAATTCATTCGTAATTTAAAGTATTTAGTTTACTTGTACATAATTCAAGAGTTTATCGTTTTAACGTTTACTATATTATTCATTGCTAACTAAGAATTTAAGTCCTCACCTGAATCCTCCTAATAAATATAATGTCCTTTCGGTGTGATTACTCGCGAGGAATAATCTTCATCCCTTAATGCACCACAAGAATTTAAATAAAATTTCCAATTTCCCGCTATATTAAAATTCAACAGCAGTCTTCTGAGGGTAAGACCTCGTAGCCTCAAAATGGCACGTTCAGACTCGGAATAGAACCGAAGAGCAGGTATTCTTAAAAATTTTCGCACTGGAAGGACACGAAGCAGGAAATGCGATTCTTCGAGTTCCAAGTGCCTAGAGCCCTGGAAATACGCCGCCTCAGAGAAGTCCAAAGATGGCCTTTCTACCTCAGCGAAGAAGTTCCAAGTAAAAATGCAGGCGGAAAGGACTCTAGAATCTATCCAACGGACCCAAGGCCAAACCTCATTTCTGGAAACTCAGGCACCTCGCTCAAGAAATTAGCGATTACATTGGGGATAAGTGGTTTCACCGTTCGTTGGCTCGCTCAAGAGGATCCCATGTACACATCCTGTGATATGAAGGTCCGCCGGGTGCCCTCCGAGGCCGCCAAGGCCAAGAAACCTGTCCGCTGCCATTTGCCCGTATATTTATTTAGAAGCGAAGCTTCTGGCCGCCCCACGTTTTTCTCTGACGGGAAAGTCTTGCCTGTGAATACCAACGTGAATCGGAGAAATGATCGTTCGGACGTTGCGATCCCTGAAATGAAGTCTGAAGTCACAAAAGTGTAGGAGCGTCTGGAACGTTAAAATTTTCAAGATGGCAACAGGCCACTCCAGATGACACAAATTTATATGAAAAATGTGAATATCTTTAATTTGTAGTCTTTCAACTTAATGTGAATTGCTCATATCAGGAAGTGAAAAAAATGTTTTAGTTCTTCTGATCCAGCGCTCATTTATAAATTCAACATCAGACTCAGACTCCAAGTATTATTAACTTTACATCTTACGAGCTACTTGCCCCGCAATGGGAGGGGCAGAAAATTTCAAAAGAAAAAATCTCCATGGAGATTTTAAATTTGGAGATTTTGTCCCTTTGAAGTTTTTGGCGTTTGCTCTTTTGTTTTGGAGATTTTGTCGTGGAGATTTTCTATCCAACCCCTCCACGACCATTATTTTTAACAGATTATTTGCACCTAAAGGGCAGAATTCAATTTAATATCATAGAAATGATACAAAAATCTGTTTGCACGAAAAGCACCAAATCAGTAAACAAAAACCTAATTTGCCTAAGCATCTCCTCAATGAGAACTTTTTTATTAGTCACTGAAATTTCGACATTTTCACTCAAAAAATTTCACCTCTTTGAAGATACTGACCTTTAGGATACAAACAAGGCTTTTACTTTAGATTCTTGTCGTGATCTCCCAAACCACATAAATCATGAACTGCCGGTTTGCCCATCGCACCCACCTATCATGTATCATGAACAATAATTATTAATGGTATCTATACTATTTTTCCAGTCTGTAAGAAATTGGTTTACATCATTTGTAACTACTATTTTGTATTTTATTGCTTTATTAATGGAGTTTCTTTGAGTGGTCAGCTATACGCGAAATGTTGACAAACTTTTTGGAAGGAAATAGATTTTCAGCAAAACAAAATCATGAAAACTGTCGTAAATAAGTTGTATCTCTGCCATAAATCGTACACTTCATTCGATATTCGAAATAATGTTTACTTTTCATTAGCTCTTGACCTTTTGACTTCCAATTCATAAAAAGGTCCTCTTAAATTTTACTTGAGGGCGGTAATAGTTTCAGCCATGCCCCGTAGAAAACAGCTTGCCCTGCTCATTATTTTTTTATGGACATTGATAGCCTTTCCACCCTGACTCTAGAACCGTGTTATATTTTAGTTGGTACTTTGCGCTAATGAAATTAGTTTCTCAAAATGTACGCATCCGTTGGTAATTTATTATCCTTTATTTTTGCTGATTCATTGATTAGTAATTACAAATTGGTTTCGCAATAAATTTGCTGACAAAAAATCTGAATTTTGAAGCAATGCTGGTTCGTTAAAATGGTGGCAGAGCAGGCTGAGGCGCACGTCTGCAGATTTGCTCCTCTTGGGCGTGCATTTGATTCCTGCAAAGGGCGCGAATATATAATGAACGTTAATCACACAGTTTTTTTAAAATAAATTTCTGCTTTTATTTCAGGACACTTCACACAGATGGTCTGGGTGAGCACTAAATATTTTGGCGTAGGTAAAGCAACTTCAAAGACTGGAAAAATTTTCGTTGTGGCATACTACTATCCTCCTGGTAGTTATAATTCTATCCACCTTCCATCAACAGAATACATTACTAATATTTATTTGTTTTTAGGCAACATAGTCGGGCAATTTCAAGAAAATGTATTACCACCAATCATGGACACGGACAATATTGCGACACAGCCCCCAATCGATCTGGACAACAATCCTATTGCTTCCCTCTTGAAATCGAACAGCAGCGGCAGTGGCTCAACAAATTAATGATTACAGTTCCGTTCAACCAACAGGGTGCAAAACAGTTTTGCAAAGAAAGTAAAACTGAACCTTTTCAAATTTTTCAGGTGTTTGCAGCTATGTAAGAAATTTGGCAGTGAGTTGCAGGCGACAAACAAAAAGCATTTACAATGTAAATTCTAGAAAAATAGCGCGCAAACATGAACTTCCATAGCGTTAAATTAGACTATATAAATGGGACAAATCAAAATTTAGACGCTTGTTGTAGAAAATTTATAAAATGATTGCTATACTTGTAGTGGTGGAGTAAACAAATCCCAAACTTTACGTTGGTACTTGTACGTGTAAAATAAACCTAAACTTAACGTGGTACCTATAGCTAGGTAGGTATGTACATTGCCAATTAGCGTAATGTCTGTTGTGCATTATTTGTGGAGATTGTTTAGATTTTTCCGGTATTTTATAATACGATGCCTTTTATGCCTTATTACGTTAGTGTATTTTTAATGGAGGTACACATTTTTTTATAAACTTATTTTTAAATTCGATCAAATTAGTGTTAAGAGGGATAAATTTTGTTGATGTTGGCAATGTTGTAAAGAATTATTGGGGCGATAAATTATAATTAGAGTGGAAGCATTAAAACAATTTAAAAAAAAAAATCAGGAAGTAACAAAATCATACGTACGAATATTTAATGTCTTCCGTATTTACTTGAAAATCTTTATTCCAACGAAAAATTACGCACGTCATTTTTTCAAAATATATTTCACGGCTTCCAATTATTTGTAACCGCACATGGGCCCTGCGTTTAATAACACACGCTTTGAATCTTCAAGAATATCACTTTTTAATAAAAATATTGTACAATTTCGAATTATGTACATTCAGTAGGGCTAACAAATTATAATACGTAATAAAATATGATTTTTTCCGTAGATAATAATATGCAAAATTATTGATTTCATATTCTAAATGTTTACTTATTTATATATGTTAAATGTGAGTAAACAAGAAACGCGACAATCTTATTGGGGATCTGTTATTTCTGTTATAATTCGAAATTTAGAACGCAAGAAAGGTAAAGTTCAAAAACCGAGTGCTTTCGCTTGTAAGAATCAAATGGAAAAATCTTAACCTGCATAGATAGAGATGAAAGCGAGGAGTTAGAAGCCTCGAAATCGAGCACATGAACGTTTTATCGTTGCTTAGAAGCTACCGAAACTTCTTTCATGGAATTTAGTTAAGATTTGTGAAGGAAAGAACATAAATTACACAAGAGATCTAATGCACATGCGAAAAGAAAAGAAGGAAAAAAGGAGTAAAGAGAAAGAGAAAAAACCGCCACGGATAAACTTCAAAACCTCTGACTTGTAAAACGGACACGTAAAGCTATTAATATTTTTTTAGAATTCGAAAAATCTTTACTTTACTTTTTTCTACCTTCACATTTTGCTCATATCCATTTTTATAATTAACCTTCACTTCATGCTCTAGTGATCTAAGGAGTCTAATCGTTTATACCTGCTTTTGTAGTATATAGGACAGATGTGGAAGCAAGCAGACATTTGAAAAGAGTCAAAGAGTCGTCTGACACAATAGACGTAGACGTGTTCACCGTGAACACCTGACCGGAAATTGGGAGGTCGTTGGTTCGATTCCAGTCCCACACACTGGCTTTTTTCGTGCCAATATCGTAGGATGGTTAACCATATAAACGCTTTGAAATTTACTATCACATAAAATATCAGTTGATTGAACTCTTCCTGAATGCTTTCAAAAGAAAATAATTATCCATAGTCGACGCAACGAAAATAGCGAAGCGACTTCGTCAGTAGTAGTGCACACGATTGAGTTTCCACCTCCACTGAAAAGGTGCATTTGAAATGTTTCTGGATTCAATACAGTTATTAAC
The DNA here is from genome assembly GCA_006980735.1 of Dasypogon diadema. Taxonomy (NCBI): domain Eukaryota; kingdom Metazoa; phylum Arthropoda; class Insecta; order Diptera; family Asilidae; genus Dasypogon; species Dasypogon diadema. Next base: position 33,395 of record QYTT01091192.1, read on the forward strand.
AGGTTTTGCCATTTCAGAATCTATTTTCTTTACTACTTTCGATGAATATAATTATTTCTTACTTTTACTCTGTGAATGAAATATGTGTAGCAGAATTCAGTAATATGGGCATAAGTTGAATACTCTGGGAGTTAATAGCTGATTGTGAGTAATCATCGCTGAAAGCTGACGCTATAAAAGTCAACTCTTTCGTTCTTTGTTTTGTATCCCAAAACGCTTAAAATTATATAAAAATATAAAAAGTTCAGTGTAGTGTTTTTTTTGGAAATTTTAAATACCAGAACATTAGCAATAATATTTTTCTAATTATTTCGACGAGTAAACATAAAAGTTTCACTCCAAGAAACATTGGAATAGTTTTTGTCAATGTGTGCAACCGGCCAGGGGAAGGCAACTGCCCCCCTTGCCCACGCCCATGCTTTCAAAATGTTCACTAACGGCGATCTTGACCACTTAGTAGGTATTAAACTTCCTACCGATAAGACGCATCTGTAATTTTGAAAATAGATGTCAATCTCTGGGGTCAGACCCAATGAGTGATCAGTTTCTTTGAAGCTTAATCCTACTTAATCTAATTTAATTTATCAACCCATGTGTTAGTATTGATTATCTAATAAGATGAATCGAAAGATACATTTTTAATACCAGATCAAACCCTGACTACTTAGTTCTAAACCTTAAAAGAAATTAAAAAGGGTCTAAGATGGAAATAGATTTAAAAGTATTGTAATTTTCTATTGAACGAAAAAATCACAGTGTCCTCATGTTAACTTGCTTTTATATTAGATAATGTTCGAGCATGGGTCGCTCTCGCTAGAGTCATACATAGAACTTCTCCCACATTTTTAAGCATACCTGAAGATTCAAAGCAATTATGTCTGTACTGTATATAAAATTCCTCCTAATTGTAAGTTTCGAGATTAAAAAATTTTACGCTTTACAACTTTCCGCAAATACTTCTATTCTCATTATTAAGTAAACCTTCCAAAATTGGTGCCAACCAGATGCCCTCTAATGGTTACAATGCGCACATTTCCAACAATAAAATCCGTTTAAAATTATTATATTAAATAAATTCACTAATTTAACTGCTTCCTAGAATAAGTCCACGTACTTAAGGATACGTTTGCATAAACTTTGTGCCTTTTTTAATACAAGAGCAACATTTGAATTACTCTGTACATATGTATGTATGTTAACAGCTAGTAGTTTCGTCCGCTTCAGACATGCATATCCCGCGAATCAAGAGTTCGAGATATTCTTAAGCATCGCAATATAGTTAGACATGTAAGATACTTTGTACTGTTATACTTGTTCTTAAGTAAAATGCAATGCGAAATCAGGGCAAAATGACATGTAAACATGTGAAGTATAATACTTTACACGCGTTTACGTATGTATGTAGAAACTACTTGTGTAACAATCATCCTTTGAGGTAAACAGATAATCCTTGGTATAGTAAGGAAACCAGAAAAAAAACAGAAACAGTTTTCAACTGCTTTATGTAGACGTTCTAAAAGTGGATGTAGTTTCATTACTTAGTCACATGACTAGTCCTTTATTTGCAATGTTAATGTTAATGAAATATCGATAAGTTAGAGGCTGTGATTAAAAAGAATACAAAAACACAAATGGCACGATATGGTAGAATTTTGAAAGGGGGGTTCGGTACATTTTACATTTAATACTGTTGTTTGAAATTGACAACCTAAAGTTTCGATAAATATTTGAATATTCTTGTTGCAAGTTGTATAAATAAATAAATTGATAAAAATTTCTGTGCAGTTTGAATTATGCTATCCGGCATCATTTTATTCCCTGTGTATCATTGATATGTGCAATGTGATGTAACTCCACATCGAATTCCTTGTGACGTACATACGACTCTAATTCTAATATTTACACATATTTTTACTAAACTTAGTCCAGTGTTCCAAGACTGGAACAGAAATCGAAAAAAGTAATACAGGTTGACACAATATTTGGGGCACAAATGCAGTAACTATTGATCAGAATACACGTTTATTCTATGTAATCGCCTTTATCCTCAAGGACGGTTTACGTGCGGAAACGAATATGCATTGACATGCACGAATCACATGATCCTTATTGATCTTGGACATTTCTTAGCTAATGGCAGCAATTGTATTAAAGTTTTTTATATAACTAAGCAGTTTATTAAAACCATTACAAATAAGACTCCAAAATATCGCGGAACTGGCTACCTTACCACCTTATACAAAAAATATGTAATAACAAGATATAAGGCACAATAATACAAAAGTAAGATAAAAACACACATCAAAAGTATATCTAAAAGACTCTTAAAGAAACAATTAAAATCGGCACAAACAAGGACTCTCACAAAGCAAGAAATTTACAGTAATATAATACATTCCTAAATAGTCTGAAGAAAGACCAAAAGTTCAAAAAAAAATCCAAAAAATAGGTATACAATTTTCAGCAGAAAATTTTGATTAAGAAAACATTTATTGCCAAAGTTAGAAGTCCGAGGCAAGTGAAAGCTCCAACAAGAGTTCAAAATTATTAATTTAAAATCATCAAATAGAAAAAAAACCCTCTTTTTGTACTCTGGAACGGAGTCCCGCGGGACCACCTTGTAGGTTCACGCTCGCCTACAAATTGCCCCCAGCATTACTCCATCTTTGCTGGTCCAACAAAGACTCACTCTTCCCGCCTTCTCTCCACCCTCAAGTAATGAAGAGGTGAATCGTGGATTTAGCCAGAACCAAGCAATTCACTTCATTGCAGGTATTGGCCCCAGTAGAAGTGCTGTTCTGATGATGCTGAGTGACGGGTGGACTAGGCGGCTCACACGGCCAACGAGGTCCTTTAGGTCACCTAGTACAGGGCAGATAAAGTACCTATGGAACAGAATACTCTCACCATCGCAGAATGGGCACCTGCCCGCTAGTAAGTTCTGCTAGTTATCCCGGCCACCAATTCCACCCGAGGTGATCACGCCATCTAGCCAGAGTGGATCGCTCCGCGGGTCGCATATCCAATAAGGCATCCGGGAGGTCCTGTGCGATCAATACGCTGAGCGATACGTGTGACGGTTGACACAACACGAAAGCGTTCTCTCCAGGCTCACTAGTGCTCAGTCTTCGGAGCTGTCCTTGCATCGAGGCAGCCAGTTCATGTGTGGTGTACACTTGTGTGATGCAGTATCCAGGCGGGGTGGCGTCGATAACATTCCCGAGGACTACGATCTTGTCGGAAGGTTCCCTTATATGATGGACAGCTCCAAACACCGAGTCCACTAACTCTAGATCCTGAGGTGGAATGCTGGCCAGAATTTGGTTCAGTCTGGGACCAGTCGTATTGAAAGGGCGGGTGGATGGAGAATAGGTAGTATCACTCTCCAACGCCACGAACCCTCAGTGTATCCATCCATAGCAGAGAAATCGCAATATCCCTCTGGCAAAGAACACGGATGAACGCTCTAGTCTGATGGTATTTGAATTTCATGACCAACTTGCAGAGACCTAAGCCTTCCATTGTGTTTGGCAGATAATCAGATAATTTACCGCGACCCTCCGTCTCTTCAGGGATAAGGAGAACAATCGTGATCACCAATAAGAGAGTTCCTCCAAAGCCCCTTGGGAATATACACCCTCAATTACGTCAGGTAGCGTAGGTATTAGCCCTCTGTATGCTGAGTGGAGTTGGTACTGATGTACGAACCGGCCACCCACCACAGCACAGGACCTGGATCTAATTTAGATTGACCCTTGCGCCTGCGCACCGCCCGTATTATTGAAGAACAATACGAGCTGATGGAAAAGCCTCGCCGTCCGTTACGAAAGCAGCCAGGTCGTCCGCATACGCCAGCACGAGAGGCCTCACACTGGTATATGGGAGGTGAACTGAATATGGGAATTCTTTAAGAAAGGCCATTTTTAAGAATACCTGTTGCGTGTTTATTATTCATAATGCAAAGAAAAAAGAAGCAATTGTGCTAGGATGCAACTGAACACAAGATAGAGGCACTTCTTGGACACAAGCACTTAATCTGAATTAAATTTTGAAGTGAAATTCACTTCGAAGAACACTAGAACTCTTGTGCTTAATTGACTTCGACATAACTATAGAAGTACTTTAAAGGTGACTACAGCTACGACTATAGGTATGTTTCCGTACGCGCTCCAGGTAACGAAATGGACTTGGCGAGAAACTGGAAAAGTTAAAGTTTTTGTTATTCTTGCAGTGAAAGGATTTGCTATAGTGCAATGAAAATCAGAACGAGTAGCATGCGATCCGTGCGATGATAGGCTTATGTACTTTCTGTTACAATGAATTCGCATCCGACGTAATGCAACGCAACAGTAGAGCAAATTTCTAAATTTTAAGGCACCGCATTCAAATTAACCCTCAATTTTATTTAGTCTCAATTTTATTTAAGCAAAAACAAGAAGCAGGAAATGCAAATTTTACTCCAATTTCGCGGTTAGGGTAATGTTTGAATTAAAAATTTAAATGAACTTTTTTAGGTAACATTTTTGAAAATTTTATATCAGAAATTAGTTTTTAAAACCCCTACATTATCGGGATTTTTACAGAATCCCATTAAGATTTAACATAACCGCCATCTTAAGGTGAGGTGACGAAATCAAAATAATCGCGTAAGAAAGAAAAGTTTCGACGTTTTTCTATGAATAGTTTGTAGTTGTCAAAAATTTGTTTATAGAGACGCAGACAATTCGGTAATGAACTTTCAATTCTTATACTGCACCGTAAGTTGAAGTAATAAAAGATATCATTGAAATATACGCCGGTTTGCCTAAACAAAAATGTTGGGTGTGATCGTATCTGGCCGATTGGTATGCGCTTTGAGGTTATGGTTGAAAGTACGACATAGATAAGAAACACTATTTCAGGTTCAAACTGATTTCCAACAAGTTGACGATAACAAATTCCTTATAAACATACAGGATGCCGATAACATAAATCACATAGTTGTTTTTCTTACTGGTCCTTCCCCTCTTCCAGTAGGGATGGCTGGAGCTGGTAAAATTACCTTTCTTTGTGAGCTAAGCACTAATTAAGCTCCATTGCAGTGTATTTTAGTTGGCCAGATCCAAACGCTCCACCCATGTGGCAGTATCTGGGCTATATTTCAAACAACAAACCCTCAGCTATCTTCAAAATTTCTCAGTTGAAGAAGTTGCACGAAATGGACACGACCAGTCCGATGAATGTGTTTGGGGCACAACCTATATCGCATATTGCACAGATAGGCGTGTCAATTGAAACAGAGAATAGTGTAGTACAATTAACGCCTGCTGCGGTACTTTTTACATATTTAGCCAATTACTAGTTCTAATTACATATTTCTACTTTCAGTCGAGTCCATCAACTTACTTGCAATTCGGTCAGAAAATGCTTGAGAGCTTCTTTAATTTTGCATCCAGTTTTGCTGTTACTCAAGCCCAAATGGTGCCCAATCCAAACGAGACATTTGTTCCACTCTCAACTTTGCAAACTTGGTTTACGAATTTCCAGAGAAGACTTGAACAGAACCCAAACTTTTGGAAGTCTTAAAGCTAGTGCATATTTTTTCCCTAAAAGGCCTTGATTTGCTGGTGTTTATGCTTAAGTTAAAAATCACGGTTAGCATTTTTTGTTTTTTATACCAATAAATTACCTTTTAAATTTCAAGGTGATTGATTGTGCTATGGAATCTCAAAAATTCATATAGGATGCAAGATTACAAAATAAAGGCTGGAAAAATCCTAACTTTAGTTTTCTTGCAAATTGTAACACAATTACCCTTCCTAAGTTATTATAATTGAAAATTGTTTAGATCTTGCATTTACCTAAAAATTCTGAAAAATCTGCTTTAATCTTTTCCATAGGGAGGTGCTAGGAGCAGTGAAGTAAGAAGAAGGCAACGTTTGAGTAAACAAATTTCACAGCAGCAAGAACTATTCTTATATTTTATAATAAATATAATGGCAAACCGGCCAGATAATGAGGATGGCTGGACAAAATACGCTAAAGAATATGATCCGATTAAATGTGCTTCAATAGATGGTGAGTTTTTTTAATCATATTTATGAGGTAAAAGCGAAAGCGGCCCGGAAAATGTTCGGAACTCCATAAATTTTATTAAAAGCAGTTCGCATAAAGTTCATTTAAAAGCAGGACCAACTAATATAAGGATGGCCTCGTAATTTAGGTGTCGACATCGGATTGATTATCCAGCGCCCGTATTTAGTATCTCGGCTCGGTTGATTGCCTCGAGAAATTGTGTTGTTGTTGCTTTACAATAACAAAATAATCACCATCAACCAAATCGAGATACCAAATACGACGCTGACGCTGGGCACTTTGCCCTATAGTTTTTAACAAGGTGTGTTAAGGCGTTGTAAGGTGCGTTCACCAAATTTCGATTTGGTTTCCGTAAATCCTGCTTTGCCCATAGTTGCTTTTGCCTTTGTGTTTTTTTAGAGAATAACGCAAAGCAGAAGTCCCGTAACACAAAAAGTAACAATGTTCCCCTGAGCATACCTCAGCATATTTCATTCATGACTAATTTTAGCATTTTTCAGCAATATAACCAATAATTTCCTAAAATGCATAAAAAAATTTGCCGCGGTGACGTCACGTAAACAAAAGTAGCGGAACTAGTACTTGGGCTTACCATACCTTGTGTTCTCTATACCGTGGGCAGAACCAAGGTAGCGATTTGGGTGCATTAAACTCGACGCGATTCAGCCTGCCCCAGGCGAAAATTTTAGTAATGTCGTTACGTGCCAGATTGTTATCAATGGCAATACTGCGGGCAAGAATACAGTCTTCTTCAAAACCATAATTTACAGTTTTTAGGAGGTAATTAATGAAGTGTAGAAAGAAAGGGGACAATACAGAGCCCTATGGGTTACCAGCGTTGATGGTATATGTTAGATGATACCGTCCAAAGTAACATGAATAGAATGGTCACAAAAGGGCAGAGTGCAAGATCCTATCAAAGACCTTTACTTTTCAATTCAGTTAATTTTCCAAAGCGCGAAAAATATAATCAGAAATGCCTGGTGTCTTGAATTTCTCGTAAATTCGAGCCGTGATTCGGTGAAAACAGCCTGTTGCCGAGAATTACTTAGAAAATCGACGATATTGACAACACCTGCCTGATGTTTCTCTTCCATTCCGGAAAGGAGACGTTTATGGAATAACATTATTACCATTCTGCCCCAGAGTTATATATAGGTTTTCAGCGTTTAACCCAAACCTGTGTCGCATAATTGTTTATCACAATCACAACAAAAAGATCCTAACATAGATTTATTTTCCCGATATGATTTAAAGTACTACCTAACTCATTAATATTGTTTGTCGAAACATTTGTCGATCATTTAATATAATATGCATCTTCTCTTAGGTACCGACACAGAACCACATGATCGGGCAGTAATTCGAGCAATTAATTCGAATTACAAACCTAATGCGAAAGTGGTTGGAGATCCACATTGCACAATTTTTGTAGGTAGGTTACATACCAAGACTAACGAGGTAGGAAAGTTTACTTATGAAGAATTGGAATCTATCGTCAATATTTTATTACGCAGAACACTTTAGTGCATAAATTTGAAAAATTTGGTAAAATAAGACGATGTAGAGTGGTTCGTGACATAGTAACAGGAATGTCGAAATGCTATGGGTTTATTGAGTTCGAGAGGCAGTCATCAGCTAAAGATGCGGTAAGAGAAAGTCGAAGGGAATACGTAGATGATTGTGAAATTATAGTGGAGCATGAACTTGAAAGGTAGAAAATATTAGCGTCACATCAACAAATATCTAAAGCTATCGTTTTTATGTATTTATAGAACACTTAAAGGTTGGAAGCCACGTAGGTTAGGTGGTGGATTTGGTGGCAGAAAAGAGTCTGGCCAATTAAGGTTTGGAGGAAGAGCCCGACCGTTTCAGCGACCTTTAGAAATTAGATTTTCTTCAGATATTAAAGAAGTGTTTAGACAGAAAAAATATAAGAAAAATGTGTAACACAAACACTTTCTATTTTTTTTTGGTTTTCTGCATTTGTATTGGAATGATGTATGGAAGATTGGTAAGAATTCGCCATTGGAGGCTATTTCGAAATAAGTTGATCGGATGAACTCGCCAATTAATATTGTAAACGTGCTTTATGGTACACACGAGGCCAATGGAGTTTGGTAAGGTACATAAAAATCTTAGTTGGGCGGACTATATCATCTCTACTGCAAAGAATAGGATGAACTTTCTGCACCGATGCAAGAAATACTTTACCCCATATGACCTATCGGTGTCGTATACAAGATTCATATTAGGCAAAGGCTTAAATTTCATTCGCATCTTTGGGAATAGGACGTACGTCTAAAAAAGCTTTTAAGCTCATCGATGATAAGGTGATTACTTCTAAAATCGATTCCTTGGAACACCGACGTAATGTTGCATGCCTAACGCCTTTCGTCATCGAGACAAGACATAGCAAAATAGTGAAGTTTCGAGGATCCTTCTTGAACCGAACTATACGAATGTGAAACAAACTACCACTTTCTGTCTTCCCTGTCGACTGTAAGCCGCAAAATGTGTGCTGACATTTCCACTCGACCTCCTAATTTCCTTTCCCCATTTTCCTTTCTGCCAAGGCTGTGTGTAGCATCACAGGGTAGCCCCTGAGTTTTGGTATCGCCGCGTTTTGGGGTTTATTATAGTAAACGTGTTTTTGGAATGAGGAAACAAAATCCCGCTCATTGAAGAGTTGTTATATTTCCAATATTTCTTTCACAAATATTGGGAGAACTGCAATCCGCTGCAGTTTTTCTTTCATATATTTTTTTCTTATGAACGATTAAGAGTAAAGATATGCGTCTGGGGCGCATCTACCGCGAAACTTCTGAGGAGGATCCACCACGCAAAGAAAAGCAGAACCACTGCTAACCTTACGAACTCGCTTGACATCCGAGAATTGGCGGAGAAGCAGAGAGAGCCAAAACTAAAAAGAGAATAAAAAAAACTCGTTCAAAAAAAATAGTAAGTTCGAGGGACTCTGCTTTCATTTGCTTGAATTGCTGCAGTAACATCGATAACGAAGACGAAGTTTGGTTTGTTTTTTCTTCAATGTAAAAATAATTAATAATATATATTACATCATTTTCCCTGACTAAGATTATGTAAGCCCATTAAAGTTGTAATCACAGATTCGGCCAAAGTTAAGTGCAGTTATTATTTGGGATAGGAGCAGCTCGATAGGGAAAGATTACCGGAGAAAATTGTGCTTGATGGAAGATTATTGAAGCTACGGAATATTTCTAAAAGAATCTTAAGTTTAAAAGGTGAATTGAAATAGCCGCACTTGGAAGGGAACGAGTTAATAAACTGAAGGCAAAATATAACCAAACAAATGACAGAGATTTAAGGTCCTTTATTTCGACGTTGGTCCCCCAACAGTGGAGCATGGAAAAAATAATGGAAGGAAATAAGAAAAAGTAGGAAATATTTAAAGAATCATGATGTTTTTCGGAGTAATATTGACGTCATTGAAATAGTAGAAAACTTATTGTAAGGATGAGATTAGTCGAATGATGCTGAAAAAATTGAATTTTGTCAAACCTCAGTTTTTCCTCCGTCTTTGCTTCCCAAAATATTCCAACTATTTCTATTCCAATAAATGTTGAAAACTCCTTTTCTCTTTAAATGATATGGAAATCACTCCCAAGCTTCCGCTTTAGCCTCTATTTGAATATTCGAAATTTCTAAAAATAATTGTAATCTTACTGATATTATAAATGTGAAAATTTGTATGTTTGGATGTTTGTTACTCAATCACGCAAAAACGGCTGAACGGATTTAAATGAAATTTGGCATATAGATAGTTTTTAACCTGGATTAACACATAGGATACTTTTTATCTTCAGAATTGGGTCCAGAGAGAAAGGAAAAATGTGTGAGTGATAAAAAAATTAATGGGATAAAAAATTCACCAGCCATATCGTTTGCGCTGTAATAGAGAAAAATAGCTGCAGTTTTGCGTTTAAGTGATTAGGTATTTCATATTGTAGAATCACAAAATTTATATTGTTTTTTTACGCACATATTTTAAGTTAATATAGTTCTAAAGACGACATTGTATGATTTATTATTTTCCGCCAGTACGTGTAAGATTTGGGCACTCGATGCTCTTGAGCAACCGACATAAAGCTGACCATGTGAGAAGCAAGGGGTGCCCAAATGAATAATTGCCCCGGAGAACAGCAAGTGTTATTGAAAGTAAGGAAAATTTGAAGAAATATTAAATGTATAATAAAATCTTTTTGTTATTTTACTACACTTAAAGTGCAGTTTAAATAAGTCTAAAAATTTTGTTGGATTTCTGAATAGTTCATAAAGTAGATTTGTTTGGAAATATAAAAACTGATTTGCATTTGAATGACCCCCCACTGTATATAATTGGAAATTGAGTGAATTAAACCAAGTAATTTAGTATTGCGGAAGTTCATATATTTTCCCTTGAAAAATATACAAATATTTCTATACATCAATTATATTACGAAAACGTGAACAATGTGACGAATTACTGCAAAACAGCAGCATTTGCGACAATACTAGGATTATTAACGACTTCTCCAAGACTTTCCAAAACTTCTTTACGATAATCATCAAAATCTCCATCAATCTGAAAGGAAAATATTAATAAAAAACTAACCGAAAAAATTGTAAACATTCTTACTTCATTAATAGTTTGATCTTCAATTACATAAAGTGTGCAGCTAGTTTCACGAATAAGGCGTTCGTCGTGAGAAACTATCACAACACCACCTTCATATTCATTAATGGCTTCAGCTAAGGCGTCAATTGATTCTATATCGAGATTGTTCGTGGGTTCATCCTGAAAAAGAAAATAATTATTTCGGGGGGAAAAAATGGAATGACGGTGAAATTTTACCAAAATTAACACATCTGGAGCACTTAAACATAATTCAGCGAGAGCAACACGAGCTTTTTGACCTCCTGATAAGTCTTTCATTTTAATTGTATGCGCATGACTAACTAATCCAAATGATCCTAATGCTTTTCTAGCTTTTTCATGAGGTAAATTAAACAATCTCTGTAAATATTCTGCTGCTGTTTCTTCCGCAGTAAGATGTTCACCTGAATGTTGATCGAATCTCCCAATTCTCTAAAATATTCCGTAAGATAACTTTACCATTTCTTCAGAAGAAATGTAAATCTTACCAGACGATGGTTGCGTTTAACTTCTCCCTTAATTGGTTCTAATTCACCTACGAGCAATTTCAAGAAAGTGGATTTTCCTACACCATTAGGGCCAACAATAGCTATTCGACTGCTTAGATCTATTCCAAAATCAGCATTCACAAACAAAGGTTTCTGCCCAGGAAAGTTGAAAGTGACATCTGGTAATGAAAATTGTTACACATTTCTTGTGAGCTTTTCAATACTATACTTACTGTGAAGACCCAAGATAGGAGGTTGCAACTGAGAAGGCTCCGGAAATCTAAATTTGACAATGTACTCCTTTGGTTTCGATAAAAGTTCTTGTGGCCCATTCTCCTCCTCGTTCTTTTGAACTTTATTTTTATTCTTTTCTTGTTTTCGTGTTAACACTTCCTTTTGTTTCTTTTCCTGCAATAATAAATGTAAGGGATTTAAATCTTTGAACATTATGTAAATTTGAAAGATTCTCGTCTTTTAAGGTTTATAATGCCATAGTGGTATTTACGGCAACGAGAGGGCAGATGAGCTGGCGCGGGAGAGCGCCGCCTCTGATTCCCCACCCTCTCCGACGGGGGTATCAACTGGGGTGCATTGCAAGCTGGGCGAACATCTAAACTCAGACTAAATAAACTTTCATTAAGGTTACTGATCTTATTCCTAACAGGACATAGTTTCCTGAAGGCATACCAACACAGGATCGGTCGTTCAAGCGATCCCGACTGTAGGGGATGCGAGGGAGGAGGAGTTGGAGGCAGTGACACACTTTCTGTGTCACCGTCCGTCACTCTCGGCGAAAAGACCCAGACAGCTGGGACACCAGTTCCTGGAGGAACTGCATCAGGTAGGCGAATGGAGTTGGGAGCGAATCCTGGCTTTCACAAACTCGACCAGGTGGCTGAATCACTGACAAACTCCGTCCGGCCTATTTAATACCCTCGGGTGGATGAACAATGGGCCTATGGATGGCCTGAGTTCAAGGGACCCTCGAGGCCTGCAGTGATATATCAACGTACTTTTCCACTTTGTGCAATTTTATTGTAGTTCACTTCGCATGCGGAGTATCTTATCAGTATTTCTCGATTTAAATCTTCTTCAAGTATCTCACTGTACCATTATCTTAGGGCTCCATCATAATAGATTTAAGAAGAAAATTATTTTTTAATTCTTGAAAATTAATGAACATAAGCTATTTTCGCAGACTTTAATTTTTGTTTATCACATTCCATTATATTTTTAAACGAAACAACAACTGACTTGCGCCACTTTCATTACAAAGAGTATGAATTTTTTTTAGTATGATATTGACGTTATAGTTCCTTCAGTTCGCTTTTTTGTAGTACAAGTATTAGAATATGTGCCCTGAAGTGCTAAAACGTGCCTAAGTAAATCTTTATAATTTTGAAACTTACGCCACTTTCGTTCTCACCGGCCCATAGGTTTTTTTAGAAGTCGCCAAAGGCCCGAGACGAGAGGATATACAAATACTGTCAAAAAACGAACACGCATCTCATCAACCAAGCAAAACAATGCGCACGGAAAAGCACGCAAGAGGGTAGATCTAGATTAAAAAAAACAAGAGGCTGGTGAGGCAGAGCTAATATGGTGTCGGAATAGCTGAGAGTGGGCAAGTTCCCAAATAGACAACCAAATTGGATAATTTTTTTGCTATATACCGACGAGATCTGCTTTATGGTTGAACGTTCTGGTACGTCCAAAGAAACTACTTGATGCATAGATAATAACAGTATTTTTTCTTTACTTCAGATAATTTCTATGTGCAAGAATTTTGTCCACCAGATAGTAGTAGCTTTGTTCATGAAAACGA
>QYTT01091192.1:46477-59840 GCA_006980735.1 Dasypogon diadema
AGTTCACTTCGCATGCGGAGTATCTTATCAGTATTTCTCGATTTAAATCTTCTTCAAGTATCTCACTGTCCCATTATCTTAGGGCTCCATCATAATAGATTTAAGAAGAAAATTATTTTTTAATTCTTGAAAATTAATGAACATAAGCTATTTTCGCAGACTTGTGCTCTGGAGTGCTAAAACGTGCCTAATTGTAAGTAAATCTTTATAATTTTGAAACTTACGCCACTTTCGTTCTCACCGGCCCATAGGTTTTTTTAGAAGTCGCCAAAGGCCCGAGACGAGAGGATATACAAATACTGTCAAAAAACGAACACGCATCTCATCAACCAAGCAGAACAATACGCACGGAAAAGCACGCAAGAGGGTAGATCTAGATTTAAAAAAAACAAGAAGCTGTTGAGGCAGAGCTAATATGGTGTCGGAATAGCTGAGTAGAGACGAATAAAAAAAAACACTTAATAAAGATTAAATGAAGCATAAACTTCAACTGTTCTTTTTTTTGTAGAAACAAGTGGGCAAGTTCCCAAATAGACAACCAAATTGGATAATTTTTTTCCTATATACCGACGAGATCTGCTTTATGGTTGAACGTTCTGGTACGTCCAAAGAAACTACTTGATGCATAGATAATAACAGTATTTTTTCTTTACTTCAGATAATTTCTATGTGCAAGAATTTTGTCCACCAGATAGTAGTAGCTTTGTTCATGAAAACGATTCAGAAGAAATTATTTTTGCATTATTTTTTGAATTTGAGGCTTGAACTTGAATTTTAAAATAATTATTATATTTCATTGGGAGCGAACGCAAGTTACATACGATTTTGCACCCATCAAGTGTTATATCCCATTTATATCAAATATTACGAAAAAAATAATTTAAGAAAACTCACCGCAGCCTTTTTAGATTGACCGTGTGCTTTCATTTCTTTAATCCTCTTCTCTTGTTTCTCGTATTCCTTAATCATTTCCTTTCGCTTTTGGGCATACATTTTTTTAAACATGGAATAGTTTCCTTTGTAATAGTAAAGTTTCTTGTTGTCTAAATGAATAATTTCATTGCAAACATTATCTAAGAAACTTTGGTCATGAGATACAATTAGCAGCGTCTTCTTCCATCCCTGTAGGTAACTGAAATATAAATAAACTTAGTAATCCAAATTTACGAAATATTGTATCCAGTTTACTTATCCAGCCAAATAACTGCATTCAAATCTAAATGATTGGTAGGTTCATCAAGCATCAGCAGGGTAGGTTCCAAATACAGAGCTCTGGCTAATGAAACACGCATCCTCCAGCCACCAGAGAAGTTTTTCGTAGCTCGATTTTGCATTTCTACAGAAAATCCTAGACCAGCCAAAATTCTCCTCGCTCTTGGTTCCGCAGAATCTGCTCCAATTGCCTTTAATTCGGCATACACCTCATTTAATCTATCTTGAACTTCTAAATCTCCTTCTGCAAGTAAAAATTATCCATAGATTTCCTTTGGCGTATTTACAAAATTAGTTACTCTCAGCTTTCTGTTCTAATTCCTTGCATTCATTCAATAGCACAGTCCGTTTCGTGTCTGCTCTCAGAATAGTTTCCACTGCCGTGTGATCATCAGCTACGACCTCTTGTTCACAAAGAAGAACGTCAATGTTTGGGGGAATAGCAAACGCTCTAGATGCAATGTGTCTTAAAAGAGTTGTTTTCCCATGTCCATTTGGGCCAACAAGACCGTATCGCCGACCGTTGGCTATAAGTAAATTCGCGTTAACGAAAAGATCGTTGCCCTTTGCCGATATGGTGAAATTTTCAATTTTAATATCGACAGCGTTTTCCATTTGCGCCATCTGATTAGCTGTCTTCTGGGCCTGAGATACCGTAAAGTTACTATCCAGTTCTGATTGACCTTGACCTCCTTTCCTAGTCATCGCTTCCATTTGTTTCTCATATTCCTGCTGCTTTTTCAGTTTCTTTTTCTCCTTGTGAGTCAATTTCTTCTCCTGTATCTTCTCTTCTTTGCTGGACACAGACTGATCGTTTTCAGGTGGTTCTGACGAATCTCTTTCACACTCTTGTGATTCAATTACCAAATTCTCGACTTTTTCTTGAATCTCTTCAATTTTATTGCATGAAATGTCGTCACTTGTTTCCTCAATGCCATTTTCAACAGGCTCAACTACTTTTTCGTTCTTCACATCTTTAATAAAAAAACATGGAAATAGAAGATATCAGTTGGAGAAATATTGGGATTGAAAACAATATTTAATCGAAATATCTCTGACATACTTACCCTTACTTTCCTTTGACGGCTCTACTTCTGGGATTTCTTCTTCTAAGTCTTCAGGTTCAGGGATAGGTTCCTCATCCTCTTCGTCTGTAAGATCTTTTTTCTTTCCCTTCTTTTTATTCTTCTTGCCTTTAGCAGCTGGCCTTGCAACTTGTGCTATCTCGTCTTCTTCAGATTCTGCTAAAGCCAGTTTAGACTCTTCTGGTTCATGATCTGAAAAATCTTCCTCTTTCTTCCCCTTTTTCTTAGCTTTCTGCTTCGACTTCTTGGCAAGTTGTGGAATATCCTCTTCACTTGAAACATTTTTTAGGACAACCGGATCTTCCTCATCGCTCCAGTCATCTGTGTGTTTACCTTTTTTCCCTTTCTTAGAGCTCTTTTTATTCTGTGGTTGCGACGATATAGAATCTGTAACACTTTTCACTTCATCACTATCGTCATTTCGTGCCTGTTTCCCCTTCTTTTGTGACTTTTTCCCAACTGGTTTAACCCCTATTTCAACATCGTCGTTAATAATAGATTTTGTGGCTTTGGGAGGTTCGTCATCACTCCAGTCATCCCCTTTACTTTTCTTTCCTTTTTTCCCAGCCTTTCCCTTCCCGACTGGTGTTGGGCTCTGGACTTTTTCTTCGAAGTCGTCGAAATCTTGATTTTTCTTATTACCCTTCTTCTTCGACATTTTGATAAATTTAACGCACTACAAAAGATAAATGAAAAGTTCCAAGGATTTTCCGCAAAATGCAACGCAAGCAGCGAAACCCGTTGACAGTGACAACTTTGACACTGACAGCTGTTATAAACGTCAAAAAGGGACATGTGCACAGGAATTTCCCTGTTAACGAAAATTGGATGGTCTAGTTCAGAATTGCATTTATTTCTTGGGAATTTAATGAGTTGCATAATTTTCATTTATTTCTTGCAATAATGTCCCCTGAGCTTATTCTAACATATTTCATTCATGATTAATTTTAGTATTTTCCAAAAATTCTGCTTTGAAACCTTTGACCCAGTGACGTCACGTAAACAAAAATAACGGAACCTGTACTCAGGCTCACCATAAATTGTGTTTCTCTATACGGTGAATTTTGCGCACGGTCTAAAGAGTTAACAAAGCCTGTACAATATTTAATTTAATTATGCCATTTTGTGCGTCACTCGGTGTCTCTTTCGTTAGAGCTCAAGTGGGAGTTTTTTACAGGTGATTTTGCAATAATTGAGTTAAATGTGATTTCATTTTTATGAAAAAATATTCAGTGGCACATACACAACGCACTAGGTTTGGTAATACTTCAAAACGCTTATATTATTTTTAATACGAAAACGCAAAATTAAATCGACCTTATAAAGTTAATTTCTAATTATCGTTACTAGGACTACCCATACTGGCATCACCAATTCCTTCGTTCAATTTCTCAAGTACACCAACTTAAAGAAAATTTAGGTGGGCTTCTGTCTGTCATGTTGCTGTGCTATTGTTTAGCTTCATTTTAGAGAGTGGTTTGTAAATTTGGACGTTTCTTTCGAGATATTATAAGTGAAAATGCCTGCTATAGAAAAGCATTTAAGTAAAATTCGTGTACCCTCCATTTCCGATAATGTTTACAAGGATGAGTGCGTATACACCTATGACACGCCGGTGAGTAATACGCTGTCCCAACGAATTTTCTTTTTTCAGATTACTGGGACTGACTATATTTAGGATTAAAATCAATAAATGGTTGCAATTACGTCCACAATTATAATTTTTAATGAAACGGTTTTACCAAGCCGCACGATTTAAGAAATGGATAATGACGCAAGTATCTTATTAATTTCAGTGAGATTCTAAATCGAATTCTGATAATATCATCCTTAATGTTCGGTTTTGTCTTTAACTGCTGTTCAGTAGTTTTTGAGAGAGTTTAGGTAGGGATTATGCGGGTATTTTTTTTCTTAATAAATAGAGTTCATACTCTTAAACACTAGGCCTTTGTAATGAGCTCTGCCCGGATTAGTCCAGACAACTTTGTACAACTTCATGAAAACTGTCAAAACTCCTTCCATACAATTCCATACAATTCCATAATCCTTGTGGAGCCATTGAACACAGGAATTTGTGCGGAATAGTTCGAATAGTCTCATTAGACAGACCTATTATATTAGTCCTTGATGCTAATTCGGATTTGAGGATTTACCGACGTAAAAATTCTTGATGCTCACATAAATTTGATGGAAGAGCAACAGTCGTATTGGATTGGTGGTATGGAAATATCTCGACAAGTGGTTCTAAATATAAGTCATGTCTAGTTATAAACGGAAAAATATAGATTTGTCCTGAATGCTCTAAAGAAATTTTATGGATTTTGGCTTAACTACCAAAATTTTAACTTGGGAAGAATATGATATGATACACATGTGTTCGTTCCCGAAAGGAGAATTCATATTTTCACATCATTCAAAAATTCCACGCGCTATTCCTTTAAAATTGCGGCTTGTTCATTTAGCATCACGTCCATAGAATAACTGGTTCACATTTAGCATATATTTTCATAATTGATTAAAATGGTAATCAAGTATTTGTTCTCTGTTAAATTCTTTCGAATTTGCAATTTGTCGATCTCGTCCAAATCTCGATGGCTTGGAACAGCTACTGCTGTCCTGTAGTTCGCTACTTTCAATAACCAGGCACCGTAGGCGCCATGATTCTAACCGTTGCTCCAGATTTGAAAAACCATTGTTAAACGATAAACTCCTTCCACCGTAAGCAGGCAGGAGAGAGGAGCCCCGTACTTGGGCCTCCCTTCCACTTCTCTTTTATATTTTTTTTCTCTAAGTTTTTTTTTCTTATCCTTTTTGCATTTCATTTTAATTCGTCCCCTTGTTTTCGCTTGTTCCCTTCCCTTTTCTTTTCCTAGTTCCTTTTATTTCCCTTTCTTCTCCCTCCCTTCTTCTATTGGTACGATCCCTTTTTGTATAAGGACATTCGGAAGAAGCGGCTTCAGCCCATGCCACACCCACCGCCAAGCTAGCCTTCAAGCGTGCCAGCCACCATCTGTCCCTCCGAAGCGCTTGGGTGGGGCAGCCTAGGAGCGACTGGGTCGAACAAGGAGCTCTTAAGAGCAGCTCTCTGGGGACCGCTTACACGGGGGGAGTCCTTCCTAACCTCTGACAGCCTCTCATCAGGGCTGATCGGGGAGTCGGAAAGGATGCTCTCGTGCTTCCCGAGAAGTCTCTTGGCCTGGCTCAGTCTAGAGCAGCTGCTTGAAAGCCCAGACGCCACCACACTTCAACCTAGGCCCATAACAGGCTGTAAGAGTCCAAGGGGTGGCGGAACACAAAGGCGGGACTCGATGGAGGCCGCAGAGAGTGAATTTCCTCTAGTAATTTTAAGGTTAATGTACGAATTGATCTTGGAAATCATAGCCCACATTCAACTCTAGTTTATTCATGCATAACACCTTACTCAGTGAACCTAGAGTTGGAATTGAAGCGCAAGTGTCGAATGTGTGCAAATCGCAAATGAATTTTTCTTCAATTGTTCCATAAAGGCGGAATTACGGTGAAGGGATCGCATGGTTCGCATCTAGTGCGTTGCTTTGACAAGTTCAATGCATTCGTATCATGTTACGCCCCCCCCCGTTACAGTGTCTGAAGCGAACAATGTATGCAACACCCCAATTTGCAATACGTTATTGCTGTACGTAAATAATTTATGTAAATTAAGAACAGGAGAACTCCAAACACAAATCCAAACTTCACATGAACTCTTAAAGGTTACTGGGGTGGGGGTGTACTACACCTTAAGTCAAGTTTGAGCTTAAGTTGACCGTATTATTTTATTTTATTTTGTAAATTGTAAGTCTATACTTTTTGAAGTGCGCAAGTCGGGTGTTAAAGAATTCTAATTCAATAACCAAATATTATAAAGTAAAAAGTTATGCTATTTTATGTATGTTTTTATTCTGTTAAAATTTATTTAAAAATAACAGTGAAGCCTAATTTTAAGGTGTTTAAAAAAGATGCACAAATTACCTCAAGTCAAAATATTAATTGGTATTTATTTGGTAGCAATTTAAAGTCGCTGGGGTGTTTTTCAAATTTTGTGAATTCTAAATTTAGGATTTTGTATTCGGCAAATCTTTGGAAACGTAAAAATTAGAGGATAGTATAAGACAATACTGTCTTCAGTTCATTTATATCAGTGCAGTAGGAGACCAGTCTAGGATATTATTTTGCATGTAATGCTATTACAGGATTCCATTGAAAAGATTTCCAACTATGTATTAAACTTGTATTCATTTTCGGTGTTTCATATTAATTGATTTTGTTTTCACCCAACTTTTAGGAAAGCAAAACTGGACTTTACGTGAGTTTAACTTCATTTCTCGGATTTGGTGAAGAATTTCTTGAAAAGTATAGCAAGAAAACAGGAAATTGTGTTTTTCTAAAAATATTAAGAGAGAAAGTTGAGGTTTGACAGTGTTTTAGTTATTAAGCTAGTTTTATGTAACACAAATGTTTTAGATACCTTCGGAAAAAATCGGTGAAGGTCCAGAGAAGAAAATTACACGGTTGGCTATCGGTGTAGAAGGAGGATTTGATCCTGATGCAGGAAAGAAGAAATATGAATATCATACGAAATACTTTGTCGTGGTTTTACCAGAAAAGGAAGTTTGGCTTTGGCCTGAGCAAAAAAACGAACTTCCTTTGATTGTAAATTATATAAAATTTGTTAAAAACATTATTTTCCAATATATATATATGCTACTAGGTGCAAGAATCTGTTCAGGGAATAATTAATGCAGAATCTGCGACATCTAAAATCGAGAAGCAGTCCATTGCTGGAACTTGGGATGGTGAGATACGTCAGGAATCTAAATACGCCAAAGATTTAAAGCAGCTAGATAATGGGAAAAAGGTACTTATAAGCAACGACGAATAACAGTCTTTTTTTAATTGGAATACCCATTAGATCCCTCCATCGGGTTGGAAATGTGAAAAGTGCGATCTGACCAATAATTTATGGTTGAATTTAACCGATGGTTCCATTTTATGTGGTAGACGCTTTTTCGATGGTTCGGGAGGAAACGATCACGCTGTAAAATTATCTTAATATTCTTCCACATTAAGATAATATAATAGTCATTCTATCCTAGGTGGAACATTATAAAAACACTGGTTATCCTTTAGCCGTTAAGCTTGGAACTATTACATCTGATGGCAAAGGAGATGTTTATAGTTATGCTGAAGACGATATGGTTGAAGATCCTTATTTAGCTGAACATTTAGCGCATTTTGGTATAAAAGTAACAACTTTACAAAAGGTAAGTACATATTTATTTCTTACAGTCGTGATTTCAGTTTGGGAAAATTCGCATTAAATTTTGATGTGTTAAATTATGAAAAACTTTCTAAGCTTTTTAAATTCGGGACTTCTATAAAAAAAAATTAGGTTTTTAATTCAAATTTTGAAACTGTAAAACATTTTAGCTGCGCAACAATCAGAATGCAAATTAGAGAGCCAAATACAGGATAACAAAATGTTCTGTTTATACGTTGGGTTCATCATTGAGTTCATTTTCAAAAGAGAAGTTTAAATATGGGTTAACCACCCTCCTCACAGTCTCCTCCTATAGGAGACTTGAATAACACAGTGAGCTTTTCAACTCGGTTAAATAACAGAGTTAATGTATGACAACTCTGTACTCTGCTGCCAAAAGAACGCAGCTACTATGTTTTATTTCTATAAGAAGATCTTTGGCACAAATGGGCATTAACCTCCGTATCTGAGCTGCATTTATCTAAAAGATAAAGAGTGAAAACTAAAGTTTTAAGGTTATCTACTTTCTTTAAAGCATTTCAACTCAACTTAACTGTGATCGATAGCGTGAATACTTTATTTCTCCCTTTTAATTGTGTTTTTAATTAACATATTTGTAACTTTAGGCACATTGATCATATTACTTTTATTAAAAGGTGATAAAAGTCCCAGGCCTTTCTGTAGTGATGTAAAAAATATTTACATATTTCATGTCACATCAGTAAGGATCGCATCAAATTCAGACTAAAATAATTTCTATACTATGTGTATGGACAGATTGTCTTATCCGCATTTCACAAAGGCCACACGAAAACTCCCCGGCTCATTGGTGATGATCGATAACAGCAAGTATCGATACTCCAGAACATTGAAGTAAAAAAGTTGTCCTACATTTTTCAACGCTATTTTTATGGGCAACACTGTTATGATTTCTTCTTGAGTTTTACATTACATTTTTTCGACTTATTCAAGTTCCCAAAAACGCGTAACACAAAATATGTAGTAATAAGTGGAGTAAGATGTACTTTCTTCCTTGCAGACTGAAAAATCAATGGTTGAATTAGAATTAGATCTCAATCAGAGAGTAGGGGAGTGGAGTGTTATGACAGAAAGCAGTAGTAAACTAGAACCTATAAGTGGTCCAGGTTATACTGGAATGCAAAATTTAGGAAATTCATGTTACCTGAATAGTGTTATGCAAGTAAGTACTTTGCTGCTGTTACTCAAGACAATCGTAAGATTTATTGATGTTTGCTCTATTTGCAGGTTATGTTTATAATTCCAGACTTTATAAAAAGATTTGTTGAAAGTGCTTCAAATTATTTCGATCAGTATCCATCAGATCCAGCCAATGATTTCAATATACAAATGTTTGTTCAGTGGTTTTAATTGTCCTGCTATCTCAGTAATAATTTCTTAATATTTAGGGCAAAACTGGGTACTGGTCTTTGGAGTGGAAAGTATGGAATAAATGCTGTTGGCAGAGATTCAGAAGGGATTTCACCAGTTATGTTTAAAAATATAATTGGAAAAGACCATGCTGACTTTTCTACTAAAAAGCAACAAGATGCTCAGGAGTTCTTTTTGCATTTAGTTAACGTCTTAGAGGTGAGTGGAAAATATTTAGAAAATTTTAGAACACAGTTTTGTTTCTTCTTATTTTTGAAAATATTGCCACAAAGATTTCGGGATTTTTCGTTTAATTACATTTTCTTAGACCATTTATATGGAAGGAGGGAATAGTAATTGCTTTAAATTTCAGCGTCACAGTAGTTCTGAGTTAAACCCTTGTGATGCTCTCAAGTTTTGTGTTGAAGATAGAGTAGAATGCACAACTAGTAAAAAAGTAAAGTACACAAGAAGAGATGAGTGGTGTCTGCCACTGCCTATACCTTTACATAAAGCTTCGAATGCTGATGAAGTTAAAGAATATGAAAGACGTCGCGAAGAAGCTGAAAAAGCGGGCAAAACATTGTAAGTGAAATTTTTTTTTGGAAATAGAGAAAGAAGTTGTTCATGCCATATTCACAACAGACCACCAGATTCTTTGGTTCGACCGCGACTTACGCTTAAGGATTGTTTGGATTCGTTTGCTCAAAGTGAATTAGTAGAACAATATTACAGCACTGCAATTAAAGGCCACACTACTGCCAAAAAGTATAATAGTAGATTGGAATTTTAGAAATAGCTTTATGTTTAATATCTGCTTCCTTTAAAGAACTGCCCGACTTGCCAGTTTCCCGGATTATTTGTTGCTCCACTTAAAGAAATTTACGTTGCGTGAAGATTGGGTGCCCATGAAATTGGATGTCTCTATCGATATTCCCGACATTTTGGATTTGACTGATTTAAGAGCCAAAGGATTACAGCCCCACGAAGAAGAGCTGCCTGAATTGGAATGTAGGCCGCCTACTCCACCAATGGATTTATCTGTTCTAAAGGAACTTGTAAGTAAAAATCGTGCAATGCCGTATTTTTTATTTATAGATCTTAAATTACAGATAGAAATGGGATTTCCTCAAGGCGCTTGTAAAAGAGCAATCTTCTTTACGAAAAATTCAGGTTTAGAGCCTGCCGTTCAGTGGTTAATGCGTCATGTCGTCGATGATGATTTTAATGATCCTTTTGTACATCCTGGCGCTGGCGGAAATTCAGGTAAGGATTCTATGATTTTAATTCTTTTTTTTGTGTAGTTCTCTATAGCATTGCAACAAGTTATTTAAGCAACATTTCTGAAATAAGAGCGTAAAAGTTGTTGGTGTCGCAACAACAAAGTAGTTCGGAATAGTTGTACCATTTGTCAGGAAACAAATTAAGTCCTCGTGTACGGCTCTGGCTCGTAATGAGCTGTTTAAGTCAGTGCATATTGATTGAAGAGATTGTTGAAGAGTTATTATAATTTTTAGAATTTCAGATAATTTCAAAACAAAATAATCTTCTAATTGAATGCAATAAATTGCAATATTTCAACTTTTTATTTTTGTATGTAGAGTTTGAACCAAATCCCGTTGGTATGGAGACAATCATGAGTATGGGATTCACAGAAACTCAAGCTAGAAGGGCCTTAAAAGAGAACAATAACGATTTGGATCGTGCTATGGATTGGATATTGGCAAATCCGAATCCTCCTCCTGAAATTCCAGACAAAAAACCTGAAGCCAAATACCGAGATGGGAATTCCAGTAAGTTTTGCATTTCATACAAAAAAAATTTTATGTCGTTACTTTTTCCTTAATGTACTCGTTTTTACAGAATACAGACTTGTGGCCTTTATTTCACACATGGGATCTTCATCTCAGGTTGGGCATTACGTCTGCCACATTTTGAAAAACGATCAATGGGTTATATTCAACGATGAAAAAGTTGCGATTTCACAAAATCCGCCCAAGGAGCTAGGTTACCTTTACTTGTATGAAAGAATGACGTAAAATTGTATAAATTTTGTCTGCAATAAAAGTCTTGTTTGAACTTTCATCCGTTAATTATTTTAGCCCAAAAGTGTGGGTAAGACAATTTGAAAAAACTGTATTTTTTTCTTCGTATTTTCTACAGTTTTATACGCGCAGAATGTACTATTGATTTATTAAACTGAAATTAAAAAAAAAATAAGGAAGTTCGAAAGTTAGGCCAGGGAACCAAAGCAAAAGCATTTTTTCCATGTTATTTTGTCATTTTTCCATAAGGGACGCATGATTTTTAATATTTCAATTTTGATTTATTAATTCAAATATGAATACATCAAGACAAGGCTCTTTTCAGCATGCACTTGGATACAAGAGGAGAAAAAACGTACACCCACTTACGTACGTTTTTTTATACGCGGTTTGCTTCTATGCGGCTTTTTTTCGCGTGATTTTTTTACGTGTTTGTTTCTTACGTGATTCCTTGCTTTTACGCGGCTTGTTGTCTGTTACTCGCTTTTGCTTAACGCGGTTACCAGTTCCAGTTATATTCGCTACTATAAATTCTTAAAGCAAACGCTAGAAGGCAATTTTTCCCTGCAATTTACGTTTACGCGGTATTTTTTTACGTGGTTTACTGGGCTTTACGTAGCTTTTTTACGAGACTTCCTGCTTTTACGCCGTTTTTTACACGATTCCTGGATTTTGCGCGTTTTTGCATGGTTTTTCTACGCGGTACGCATCCTCCAAGTAAAAAAGGTTCAGGTGTAATATAACAAATGAAATTTAGAATTTTAAATTAAAACTAAATGACAGGAGAACAAGGACCAAAAAACTAAACTAAACGCAAACAGGCGTACATCAAGAAAAACATTTAGAGAACAATCCACAACAGCGTTAACATAAGGCGACTCATGGTCAAAACGACGAAAGCCAAAGACAAATTTAATGCAACCATTGAAAGTGACACGAATTCGATTAGAGAAAACAGGGAAAGA
Organism: Dasypogon diadema; assembly: GCA_006980735.1. NCBI lineage: Eukaryota > Metazoa > Arthropoda > Insecta > Diptera > Asilidae > Dasypogon > Dasypogon diadema. The sequence goes on from QYTT01091192.1 coordinate 58,452, forward strand.
CAAGACTTTACAAGCACTAAACATGAGGAGGATGGTAACCAAAGACGTCTTAAAGTAGAATAGTTGGTGAGAGAAGCATTGACATGGTAGAGCAGTTCTGTGTAGTCAACAGAACCCTAAAATTTACGCGTTTAAAATATGAATGGGTTTTCCAGAGCCCAGTTATGCTAATTGTGGAAGTTCAAGCAGCTAGCCTCATCTGTCCCACAAAATTCTTGAACGATAGTCCATCAGCTCAATATCATTTTGTTGTAACCAAATAAACAAGTTAATCCTCATGACTTTGTCCTCGGAAAGAAATTCCTGTACATATTGTATGTGGTAAAGATGCATTCCTTGTGTATGTATAACCTCTCAGGCTATTCTTTTTGGTAACCGAAGCATCGCAGAAGCTTGACGAGCGCTGATACTTGGGTTCGTTCTTCGGTTTCGACTGTCATACGCTAGAAAGCATCTGCCTCGCGGATACGATGGTTTACTGTTCCGGTCTCTCGAAGTCTTCTAAAAGTTGCATAAAAAGTTCTACTGTTTGCAACGCGGCGAGTAGAAAACAATATTCTTTTCGAGCCCGAGTTGAGTTTCCGTGACAGGTGTATATTATATCCGACTATTCTTGAGGAGTAAATTCCGCCATAGTAAACTTTACAGATAGAAATAGCAATTGCAAACTGAATACAGCTCTGCATTTCTCTGATATTAATACCAAACACGCTGCCTAAAGTGCAATGGTTAACTTCCCCCAATAATAAAAAAAACCCGGACAAATGCGAGTTGAACTCGCGTGGAGAGAGCTCCATATGAAGAATATGTTATCTACCATATTTTTCTAAATCTGACCATCGCTAGGCGTGCGGCGTCCTTGACTGATTTGCCACTTGACCGAGCGTTGAGCTGTAGGTACTTAGCACGGTAGGTACGAGGAGTGACGGATGCCTGGCCTAGTTAAATCGAACGAGTAGTACCAATAATTTATCCCAAGAACAAACTTAATTGTAGTTGTTATTCTAAGAACATAGATTTATTATAGGTTTTCTTGTAATCTATAAGTAAAGAACTATTTTTAGTATTTTTTTCAAAATTTTAGGCTCAGTAGTTTCGGTGATAAGGAGGGGGGGGGGGGGGCGGTTGAGAGGGAATGTTCAAATTTCATCTATTTTTTGAATAACTTTTCATTTGATATGTACACGGTGAAGGTTGCAAAACTTTTTTTTTTTTAATTTTCTAATTTGGCCCCCAAAACTGGCCGTCATACTCAAAATTTATTTATTTACGTTAGACGTCCGTGTTTGGGTCACAGAAATTCATATGTATAGAGGAAAGTAACCAAATATGGAATACCATTTGGTTTTTGTGTTATAGAAAAAAAGATATTGTAAATCAAAAACTTTT